>JAAOAR010000137.1:0-50042 GCA_013395995.1 Fusarium pseudoanthophilum | reverse complement strand
CCAGGGGGGAGGGGGCTGCAAGCCTGTATCCCACCCAACGAAAATGTATGCCATGCCTGGGAAAAGAGGACCCTGGGCTAAAGGGATTCACGTTGGATGATGAAGCTAGGACGTTTCGAGAGGAATTGGGGACTAATGGAGCCGGATGTGGTTGTTGGCCGTTGAGCTGATATGTCGTTTTGGGGGGGCGTCGTTAGGATTGAACATGACGGACGGGAAAGACAACGGTTTTTTGTGGGCTAAACCATGTCCATCTATCGCTGCCGTCTTCGTGGCGGTAGTCTTTTTTAGCCCTTTTGTTCGACGTCACTGTTTCTGGGTCTTGTTTCCTCTTTTTCGGCGGTGACATCTTTTTTTTTTTTCTTTTCTGATGGCGCTGAGTTTGCTGCAGAGTGTGAACAAGTTATGCTCGTCGACCGAGATGGTGCAGATGCAGACAAGCCGTTGGCCGAAAGCCAACGTCACTTCGGAAAGGGATAGGAATACTTCTCTCTTCACCCTATGCAAAGTGCAGCTAGCCCGGAGCAGCTTCTCCTCTTGTGAAACAGACAATCGATTATGTAGTGGCAGGGCTTGCATAATGGTTTGTGTGGCTTGCTCAGCCCTGGCAATTCATATCGAAATGTTGTATAGGTCATATTCAGCCCTGATCTACGTTCGGCCGCGAGTAAGACGGCTTGTGTGAAGAGACTTTCTTCCATGGGTTGGATCAAATACAGGCGGAATTAGTCAACCTTATGAAACAGAGGAAAGAGTCCTTTCGGAAGGCAGCCGCACTTTCCTAGGACTGGATGCCACAGACACCTCAGATACGGTACTGTGCCTAGGTAACTCCCAACCCTGCGCCTGCCCTGTCCTGCACGGGGAATAAGGTGTTTGGGAAGGTGCGACGCAGAACGGGTACCTTCTTCATGCCAGCCAGGTATTACACGATGTGCGCGTTGTGTGTGGAGCTGATGAGGAGGAAGGTTGGATGTCGTATAAGGCGAGGTAAGGGACATGAGAATTGTAGAGTTGGTTTCGTTACTCGATGGGAAACCGAAGGAATTGCTCGAAAAGACGAAGGATTTATAGAGATCGTGACAGGTCAACTTCCCTGCCACTTACACAGATTCAGTTCAGGTCGAGCAAGTCATAGTTACGTCTTAAACTCATGTAAGAAACCCTTTTCTATAACTCAAAAGCTTGTTCTGCAGAAGCCAGCGATAGCGAGTGCTCCTAAGAACCCTTGAAGGGTCAGATCATGGCTATTCGACCCAAATAAACTCCCCTTTGACTGACGGGGCCTTCTGTTATAGGGCCCAGGCATTATTTGTGATACCCTCCAGGCTCCATGCTCAAGGTACCCCTGATCCTCGGTTCTGCAGGCCGAGTAGCCGGTCGTTCAGGTTGTCAGAACCCTCTCGTGCATTATCGCTGACGGGACACAAATGTTCATCTGCAAGCTCCCATCCATCCTTCACACGACAATTACATACAGTACATACCTAGGCACTTCCAAGGTGACCCTACCAACCAACGGCCCGGCCAATTCAATGCGCTGACTCGGATACAGCCCCCCCTCCTGTGAACCCACGTCGGAGCCGGAGTGTGTGAGCTGTCACATACTAATGCGGTAATACATGAAAAATGTTTTCTTCTTCTTTTTCATTTATTGCGCTCCATGTTACGCTGAACTTCGGCAGAAGCAAAACTTCGCTTACATCCCTGGCCCCGGCTGATCTGATCTTTGTCCAAACCTTAAACGACAAGGTCTTGGGCCTTTGAATGGCACCTTTTTTTCTCCAAATGCACCCAATAATACGAGACTTGAATTTTACCCCTCGGACCTCGTTACTATTACCAGAAAGGGCAATTTCTATGACACCAAATCTTGGTGCATTGAGCTGATCAACATCACCACGAGGCTTTAGTATCAGATCACCTCCAACCTACCACTGACATGTACCTAGGTAAAGGTCATGTAAGAGGTCTACGTACCTCAGCTTGCAGTATCTTAGTCTCTTAACCTATCATCGCCGATCAAGGGGCACCCCTGATCATCGGAGCCAAACCGAGAACGTTCAGCAACTATCTGTCTCCACCTATAGAATCAGCAAGACTCACATTGGGTGTACAGGAACGCACACGAACGAGAGTGCAGGATCGTGATCTACATGTAGTAAGCAGCCAGCCCTCCGGAGAATATCCATGTTTTCTTTTCTTCAGGAGAATTGCTAGCTACCGGACCTATTTACGTATTTGCCTTGGCGCTCGTACGTTGTTTGCGACTCGTGACCGCACCGTAGCAGAGACTGATACGATGGTAATTAGACTGTTCGTTGTAAAGCCGACGATAAGATTTTATGGGGAGCTCTCTTAATAGTCGTCACTAGCTCTTTGCGGCTGACAACTGACGGGCGATCCAAATGTACCCCTCTCCAGGTGACGAGAACAAGGAATACCCCAGATGGCTTGATCGATTACGAGCCTGCGTACGGAGTAGGTAGATAGACATATTACAGGCTAAAGGACGTCCCGAGGCTCTTTCAACTCGATGGTTTATTGTTACAGTTTGTTGATGAATAAATTTCCATATTAAGAAACTCAGCGCAAAGCAAGCTTAATTTCATCTAGCCTCAATCGATCTAGTCTGGTCGACTATATGTCAGTGCCATGGATGTCATGACCAATGCTCACCGCAAAGTTGTTCCGACCATGAGTCGTGCAGAAAGACAGCTTGCTGGCCAACAACAAACTATCAAAGCGGTATATTGTAATTGGTAAAAGATACTAATACTACATGAACCCAGGGGGAAGTGTCAAATCGTCTTTCTAGCCCAAACGCCTTTGGTATCTTGGTCTCCAACACCAAGAGTTTTCATAGTGCCGCTCCCATTAAACTGCTCACGTGTCTCACTTCAAAGATACACACGCACTCCGTAACCACGTGCCTAGGTGTGCTACGTTTAGCCTGTCTTCTTCTTCTTCTTAGGACGCTCCTCTTCAGCGTCTTCGTCGTCATCATCACGTTCCTCATCTTCATCAACGTTGCTCTCGTCACTGCCTGAGCCAGAGCTCTCGTGGGCGCTGTCGTACTCCTCTGCTACATCGCTTTCGCTATCGGTTCGGAAGTCCTCGTCCACGCTCTCCTCATCCTCGTCAGCGGAGCCTCGGTCAGCCTTGGCGGCAACTTCGTCCTCGGAGTCATCCATCTGCTGATCGAGGGCGGCGGCAAGGAGGTTGGCATCCTCGTCAATCTCGTTCTTGACCCGCAGACCCTTGAGCTTGAAGAAGCTTTCGAGGGCCTTGAGGTCCTCACGGCTGATATTGCTGAACTGAGACGAGCCGGCACCATTCTTTAGAAGAACTGTGATGTCAAATGTCGACAGTGCTGATACAGCTCCGCTGACACGCGAGAAAGTAACTGATTGTGTCTGTTCGTAGGCGATGTAGACAGCGGGCTTGGGCACAAACATGAATGCCTTCTCCAGACAGTAGAGGAAACCCTCGCTTGCCTTGATAGAGCACTTGATGCCATATTGGCTGCGGTGTCTGCACACGAGTCAGTAATCTTATGATGCAGCAGAAAACAGGGAACGTACGTGATGAAGTCCTTGGCAGGGGATGAAATCTTCCTGTTACCCAGACCACGGAAGATCTTGGCGACAACTTGGTGGAGGGGTTCCTCGTAATGCGGTTCCAACTTGTCTTGGTACTTGCTTTTAAGCTCGTCCTCGTTCAAGTTGAGGTCAATAGTGACTTCCTCGTCCTTCTTAAACTGCATCACAACGAAGGGATATCGTGTTTGACCTTGACGCAGGGGCGGGTCCAGACCCATGACAAGCATGTAGTGCACTTCATCAGGCTTTGGTAGTACCATAAACTTCTTGATAGCCTCGTATTGAATCTTGTAGTCGTAGGTTTTGCCTCGGAGTCGGAAAGAGGCTTCGTACATGTCGATATCGAAACGGCCTCTATAGATAATGTATTAGCGCGCGCGCAAAAGAAGCAGAAAACTGGACATACCTGGGCGTGAGATGTAGGACATCCAGGAAAGTGGCGATAGTATCACCAGCAGTCTCGCCAATCTCAGCCTTGTCAATCAAAGTCTCATAGAACAGAGTCGCGGCATTCTTTTCCTGCTCGTCGTTACCGGCATCACTGCCTGCGTCCTCTCCTTCAGCCTCCTTGCGAGTCGTAACACCAGGGATGTAGAATCGCATCTCGACAAGCTGGTCGCGACCAGCGGCAGCCTTGGATCCTTTCGACCTGGCACCACCGAGCTGGGCATTAGCGCCCGTATCAGGGAGTGCCATCTCTACTGCCACCTCATTGCGGCCAGCGAGGTTGGTGTTTCCAATTTCCGAGTAGGCCAATTCGAATGCGGGCCGATTTTGG
Organism: Fusarium pseudoanthophilum; assembly: GCA_013395995.1. NCBI lineage: Eukaryota > Fungi > Ascomycota > Sordariomycetes > Hypocreales > Nectriaceae > Fusarium > Fusarium pseudoanthophilum. Next base: position 45,662 of record JAAOAR010000137.1, on the reverse strand, counting down.
ACGCTGAATGTGAGTTCGGACTTTGAAAATTCGGCCTTGCCCCAGTTCCAGCCTCGCAGAGCATGCTCCTTGCTCTCAAGAACAGTGCTGTACCAGTTCTTGAACACCTTGGCAAGGCGGTCGTAATCTTCTTGTTGGAAGCCATCGAGCTGGATTATGCCGGACTTGGCGCGCTGTACGATCTTGATCTCATAGCCCTTGGCGGCGCGACTCCATTGCGCCGAGGCAATGTTGTTGTGATCGAGGGTGAAGGTATCGCCGCCGCCCACAGGCTTCCATCCGAAACCGGTCTCTGCGAATCTGCACTTTCCGCTCTCCTTGGAGAGGTCCAAGTAGATGTTATCGAAGCTCTCGCTGTAGTTTTGATGGCTTTGTTAGCTAGCTGTTGCTGCGGCAATGCTTATGAGGGCCATCAAAGGATCGAGCAAACTCAAGATCTGTGACGAGCAGAAAAGGGGTAATTGTGAGAAATTACATACATGGCAGTCATTTCGGCGACTGATAGAAAGCTTTGTATGTGCGGAAATATGCTGTGACAATAAGATGTTGTCGTCCTTGGAGGTGACGATGTGTTACGATGCAAGGCACGGTTTAGTCTGAAATTTGAGTGCACCCTCAGCTTAAAGGTTCAGGTCGCGGTCGGCGCGCGTCTTCACGCGGCCACTATAAAATGCCCCACTTTTGTTATATGGTTACTCCAGGTCTCACTGGTTGGGCGCTTTACAGGTAAAGTAAACAGCTTGGGAAGCAAAGGATTGAATATCGAATGAAGAAACTGAAACTCAATTATATTGTGACATCCAAATATTTGTGTACCCTTTAGCTTTCTGCTCATGGACAAAGCCAAATCACTGATCACCTAACCATCCATTGCTTGGAACCTTGAGTGTCGCTGGTTACCTACCTACTAGGTATCAACGAACTCACCTTGATGGGCCAAGGAACACAACGAGCTCTGTAGTATAGATGTGAATGTTGCGTAGAAATACAGAGAATGAGGTAAACAATGCAACGTAGGTAGCATGTGAATTCAACCAAATCGACAAAATAGCAAGTCATCGCCGAGTCCTTAGGCCCCGTGCACTATTAGTTCCCCAACATTGCCTACGTCGGCCTCCATGTGACCCTTTCTCCGGTCTCAAGTCTCCACTTCCAGCGATAGCGTGCATAACATCATAGGCTTGATAACAGTCGCCGCCTTCGTTCATCCATCTCCATGATCTACCACTACTACTACTATCAATATTCTGTACTTTCCATCAACATACTCAACAAACTTCAATTCAAATCGTATATGCGTCTTTCCTTCTGCTCAGTAGGATGGTCAACACCGTCATGACAACAAATCGCCGCTCCCGACTGTCGGGCTTTCGATGCGCCTCGACTGGCCGCGTAACCGCTGCTCTGTTGCTATCATTCCTCGCCTTCTCGCCATCATCTGCTCACAATAATATCGGCGACCGATTTCACGACGACGTCCTGTTACCTCCGGGGCCAGCACTTCCAGTATCGCCAGAGGTTCCTGCACCAGCTGAGCATACCTTCAGCCTTCGGCACATCTACCATCATGGCACACATCTCCATCCAGGCCTCCATCGGAAGCGAGATGTTGTCCATGACCAGTCAAGGGTCTACCTAGCTGCAGAAGATGAATATGGCGAATATGACGTCTCCCGATTAAAAGCCAAGAGCCATCCCCAGACAATCCAGCGTCTAGTAGACAGAAGACCATCCGTCGTCGACCCTATGGTTGCCGAGTCTCGGCAGAGAGGATACGCAGCTGTGCTTGATGCATCGGCATGGACTATGGACCAGGTTTCTTCGCCCGATATCAAAGATAAGGACACTGTTTTGACCTTAGCTATTATGACGGCCAACGCGTATGTCAAAGATGAAACAGAAACCGACTGGGAAGATGTAGGAGAAAGATGGAACCGCAGCGCCGATTTCGGATGGGAGTCTGATGGTCTTCGCGGTCATATTTTTGTTGACGATACAAACTCGACTATTGTCATCGGACTGAAAGGCACGTCGATGGCTGTTTTTGATGGAGAAGGCACCACAACAAATGACAAGGTCAACGACAACCTCTTCTTTAGCTGCTGCTGTGCCCAACAAGGTCAGTGGACCTGGCATCAAGTCTGTGATTGTGCCACAGGCACGTATTCATGCAACAACACTTGTGTTGTCCAGGCTCTAAGGGAAGAGAACCGCTACTACGGCGCTGCCCGCGAACTATACTCGAATGTCACAGAGCTCTATCCTGATGCCCAGGTCTGGCTGACAGGGCACTCGCTTGGTGGCGCCGTCACCTCGATGCTGGGCATGACGTATGGTCTTCCCGTCGTTACATTTGAAGCCGTCCCAGAGGCGCTTCCAGCTTCCAGACTGGGTCTGCCTGTCCCTCCTGGTGCCAGTGCCGACTATCCCCAACTGCGCGAAAACACAGGCACGTTCCATTTTGGTCACACCGCAGACCCTGTGTATATCGGAACATGCAACGGCGCAACAGCTTCTTGCACCTATGGTGGCTATGCTATGGAAAGCGCATGCCATGCTGGTTATGAATGTGTGTACGACGTTGTCGCCGATAAGGGATGGAGGGTCGGAATCGGTACGCATCGGATCCGTTCTGTCATTGACGATGTCATCAAGAAATACGATGGTGTTCCCGAGTGCAGACGAACTCCTGAATGTAGGGACTGTGCTCAGTGGAAGATGTACGAAAGCAATGGCACCGAAACCACCACAACATCATCCTCACCACCCTCGACCTCCATGACTACCCGTACTCGGACTCGCACATCAACTTGTGAGACGCCTGGCTGGTGGGGTTGTCTTGACAAGACTACACCTGCCTCGACCACAACCTCGACCACGTCGACTTCCACGTCTACTTGCAAGACTCCTGGCTGGTTTGGGTGTAAGGATAAGACGACTACCGAGAGCAGCACTACAACGACCATAGATGCTACTCCTACGACGACTTGCCATACTCCTGGAAGGTTCTGGGGTTGCCGCGATGAAGTTGAGGTCACAACAACAGCTGAACCTGGCCAGATTACGAACGTGCCTGTTACGGCTGCGCCCACAGGTACAACGGACGACGCTCCTAGCACAAGCGTGCCAGAAATTCAGAGATGTCTCACTCGTAACTGGTTTGGGCTATGCAAGGAGTGGGCTGTCGAAGACGTGGAATTTGCCCCAGATGAAATGTAGGAATCGGCACTGAGAGGTTCAATTCTAACAGCCACATCCAGACCATCTCTCGTATCTCATACATCGATCACTGGCCGAAGCAACAAGCACCTCTGCCCGTTATAGCGGCTTGGTTTCTATTTTTCTCTCTCTTCTCCGGGCACTTAGCTGCGATATAGAGGGATCCGCTCAGCGGTTAGCCATGATAAGTTTAGCGTTTTAGATACACTCATGCAAATCATGAGGATGGAGTTTTTGTTTTGTATACTGGAGGACACGGCGTTTGATTAGGTACGAATGATCAGGTTACAGTTTTGAACACATGCGATCTAAACAAGAGACTCGCACATTTAGACGAATGAAATATATTAAAAATCAGAATAAATTTTATTATCAAATTATTCACATTTGATTATTGTATAATACCTCAAGAGCGTTGTGTCGCTGGAATGCACCTATCGTATTACACCGTCGCTCGTGATGTCAGTAGCCTAAAAAAACCCATCTCCAACTCTCTAGTCTAGGCTTCTCCCCACCAAAAAACGCGTTTCGTCAACCTTGCATCTTCTATCTTTAGCTTCAATCCCACCAGGCGAAAAGCCACGACACAACATTGCTTCATTATTTCAACTTGGATATTGTATGACATACGCAATGTGATATCTTTACGCTTATTTCGTTCCGACAATCGATAACTCACGATGGAAACGGAATCGAAACCGTCCGATATGGGGACTCCCTTGTCTTCCACATTATCTAGCCTCAGCGACAGCGACAGTGACGCTGAAGTTCCGAAGACTACTGGCCCCAACAACGACACCGATAGCCAGAAAAATAATGAAGACGCGGTAGAATGGCTTGCTACAACTCGAAAGCGCCGTTCGACCGCCGGCAATCGAATGAAGTCGATGCTCGCAAACGAGGAACCCGATTCAGATCTCGAACTACTTTTCGCCGAAGATGAGAACGACCAAGGCTTCTCCGATGCTGAAGAGAACGGTTCGGATGTCCAGATGGACTCTTCAGACGATGAAGACGAGAACGACAATAATGATGATGACCTCGAGGGCGAGAAGGAATTGGAAAAGCAGGCCAAGGAACGTCGCGCTGCTCAGCGCAAGCGAAAGGCACAAGAAGCTATCCCTGCCAAATTCCGCAAGAAAGTCCGTATCGACCCTACGACGAGAACGCCTGCACCTGCGAAGCCTGCGCCACGACCTAAGAAGAAATCTGAGCGCACTTCATGGCTGCCGTCTGCCGCGGACCTACCGACACGAGCCTCTTCCCGCCAAACGACTCGACTCTCCAAGGAGCAGCTACATCAACAGATGGTGGAGCGAGAGGCGCGCCGGATAAAACAACTGGCTCAAATGCAGAAGAAGGCTGCCAAGCTGGAGGCGATGAAGAAACCACCCATGACTCAGGAGGAGCGATTACGAGAGGCAGCCATTGTTGAGAAGCGCAACAGCAAGAGTTTGAATCGCTGGGAGGAGGCTGAGAAACAGCGTGAGGAAGAACGCCGAGCGAAATTGGCGGCACTTCATAACAGGACGTTGAAGGGGCCTGTTATTACATTTTGGAGTGGAATTGGTGAGTGGATGGGAAGGCATATGGTGATTGAGGAGCCTGCCAAGGAGAAGAGGAAGAGAGGCGAGAAGGCAAAGGGTAAGGATAAAGACAAAGACAAAGACAAAGACAAGGAGAAGGAGAAGACTGGTTCAACAGAGGACAAGAAGGAGGTCGGTCAAAATGGCACACCAGCTGCAAATGGTGAGATTGCAAACGCCAACGCCAAAGAGGGATCACAACCTTCACAAGACAAACCACCAAGCACAGCGTCAGCAGAGCCTGCGGTAGCCGATTCCAAAGACACGAAACCCACTACTCCTACAAAACCCGCTGAAGATATCACGAAACCCACAGATGCACCTTCAACTCCAGAGACTAGTGGTGCTCCTCCAGCCGTTCCCAAGACTGAAGGCATTCCTCCTCCGTTGACTATGCCACCACCTCCTCAACCGCCGCCTACACCTCCAAGCAGTTTGGCTGCTCCGGCTCCTCCACCATCGGCCTTCGTGCCAGCTCCAAGCCCTCCTCGATCTCAGGATCCTCCACCAAGTGGTCTCGCTGCACCACCCCCGCCTCCACCTACGCCTGCTGGCTCAGCATCATCGACAAACTCCTTCGTGGCTCCTCCATCAGGACTATCTCGCCCACCAGATTCTAAACCGTCTGGCGTGCTAGCAGCGCCCATACTTGCTCCTCCTCCAGGTATTGGCCTCAATGGAAATGCACCCCCTATGATGGGCTTCGGCAATCCCAAATCCAATGTCCTAGCACCACCAAATACGTCTCAAGGGGCGATGCCTCCTACACTCACTGCTACTGCTCCTCTTCATAATACTCCTCCGTCAACTATATCACCCCCTCCATCAAAACCTTCCACAGAAGTTACGCCTATATCTTCTACAACAAATATTCAAACCAAAACTATCAAGCCCGCTCTCCCTACCAAGTCGATCAGTCCCGATACTCCCGCTGTAGCCCAAGCCCCTGACTCTCAAACTCAACCTTCTCAGCCGTCAACCGGAGCCCGCAATGCCATTGTCTTTCAAAACTTTGACGACAACGCCCTCAAGGATCGGAGCATTCAAACGCAGATCATCTTTGGCCGCAAGATGAATAAGCTTTCCAGTAGGTTCACATGGATCTTCAATAAACGTCACGTTCACTAACATTGGTCAGAACCTTCCCCTGCGCCTCTTTGCGTAATCACAAATCATCCCGCTCGGTATCGGGATCCGCGTACCGGGCTTCCTTATTACAATGCCTACGCGTATCGGGAGATCCAACGCCTTACCCGGGGCGAGTACCGATGGAGCCACATCCTTGGTGCCTGGGTCGGTAGCGGAACCTATGCTGCGCGAGGCGTCCCCGAACGCTTCCTGAACCCTGACAAGAAGGGGCCTGAGAAGAAATCTATGCCTGACGAGGCCCTCGAGGCCAAAGATGCTGTCAAAGCCCCGGATCAAGCCCAGGACCCGCAAACAAAAACCCCTGACGTTCCGTCGGGTATCCCGACTACGGGGGACAAGACGACTGGGGTCGAGCAAGGGGCTCCCGCACCACCAAACTCTGAGCCTAATCAGACGATACAACCCAAGATGGCGCCACCGGCAGTCACTCAGCCTACAAAGGCTACGAATACAACGGCCGCATCACCAGAAGCGCCAAATATTACTCCTGCTCCCGAGCCAAAAGCTCAAGCTCCGACGCACCCTCAATCAACTACCGCAGGAAATCCGCCAACACCACTTCAGACAGCTCAATAGGATTTGGGGCGAGCTGCATGACCACTCTTATATTACTTTTGCTGGATAGATACAGAGCTGCTGAATGGCAGGAATTAGCATGATAATACGACAGCAACTACAATATGTACCACTATGTATGAATACAAACCGTTTTGAAAGCACAAAAGCACGGTTGGGGTGATTCATCGTTTGACGCGGTAATAGAAGTGTGCAACTGGTAAAACCAGTGTTGTATGTTGGTTATAATTGTGTCTTATCTCATCTATCAAGATTGTGCCACCTGCTGATCGCTATGTCATCTACATACACATGCAGATGAGAGCAAATCAGTCCAAACCATGATCCTCGCCTTGGGTCCAAGATTCGTGTTTCGATAACTGCCATGTCGTCCGTCTCATGAACCATACCACCCTTCCCTCACATACTCCTTTAGAATTCCTTTGTTACACGGCCGTCTATCTCGATTCGCCCAGATCCTTTTCTTATTACCCCTCGGGGATTGTTGTACGTTTGACATCTCGTTGAGCTGTCTGTGCTTGCGCCATCCCCTCTTGTTCCTTTTAAAACGCCAAATGCAAATCCCGCTGTGTTATGTTCATCAAATGTTGAACCCAAATTTTTGAAAACCAGTATAAACGCCGTCGAAACAATGTCGATCATAGAGTGTGGTAGGCACTGAGGCCCAAAATTAAGTTGTATCGTATCAGATACTATGTGAAGATGTTGTAGCTGACTAGTTGGCCTTGGTGCCAATAACGTCAACCATCCAGCCCAGCTCGGCCGCAAAGTCGTCTAGGCCGGTATCGATAGGCGCACCGAGGAAGTTTCCGCTGTCGCCGCGAGAAAGAAGCGATGCAGAGTTGACCTTGGCATAGGCCGGCTGTGACTCGACAATTTTCCGTCCTTGTTCCTGAGACTCTGGAAGGCTGTAGCACTCAAAAGAGTCGGTAGTAGGGGCCATGCCAGGAACAGGCTGAAATGCGAGGATGTCACTGTTGCTACTTGATACAACGTCGTCCTCATCATCAGTAAGATCAAAGAAATTGTTTCCTTCATCTTCGGGAAAGTTTGGTGTAGCTGGCGACAAGAAGAAGCTCGTGGCAGGGTTGATTCGAGGGTTAGGTGCCCGAAGAGTCTCCAGCCTAGGTCGTGAAGGAAGCGCAGCTGACGCAGGTACACCGCTGACCTCTAATAAGTCCTTCCTAGAGGGTTTTGAAGGAATCAGAGGCAGCGAGCTTGAATTGGCGGCATCGCTTCTGACTGACTCGGAGGAAATAGTTCGCTTGAAGGGAGGAGGTGAGAGACGAGTGACGTAGGGCTGTCCATCAGATGCTGCTGAAGTCGCAAAGTTGTCGTCGTCATCGTTCTCGTTGTCCTCTACAACATCTTCAGGGATGACTAGAGATGGTCTCTCACTGAGGTTAGAACCAGGGCGAGGAGGAAGATCATCCGATAGGAAGCGACGAAGAGATTCAGGCGAGATATCTCTTGTTCGAGTGCCCTCTGATGGCGTGGTGCAACGTTCGTCGATATCCTCGGCGGTACCAGACAAGTCGTTGCGGATGGGAGATCGTCCACGCTCGCCCTCAGAGTTCACCTTGCGACCAAACAAACGCTTCCATGCCGCCGGGGCTGGTGATAGTGATCGGGACGAAGACTTGTGATTTAGTGATGGAGATGAGCCAACCCGGTAGGGGATATGGTTGGCTGGTACTGAAGGTGCAGGTCGAGGTGTGATGTACTTGGATTCGGGATTCATGGTCTTGAGATCGGTAGCACGCATAGATGTGAGAGAAGCACTTCGCTGCCTGAGAGCCTGCTCGACAGGAACGATTAAAGTATTGACAGTTTGACCAGGTAGGTATGGACAAGCTGTGGTTGAAGGGAGGCTAGGGTCGTGTGTCTCGACCGAGCCATCTAGCTCATACTGGAAACCCATTGTTAATATAAATGAATGACTGGATTAAGTAATAAACAAATAATGAATGAATGAGTGAATGAAGAATTGAAATAAGTGAGAGAGGCGATGTTGATTAAATGTGTTTGGGTGGTTGGGTGAATGAGTGTTGATGTATGTAGTCGGGTTCACTAGTTTAAGGCAAGGGAGAGGAATGGGGTTTGTTATGGGGTGATGTGCAATGCAATGCAATAAGATGGCATATACCGAAACGGATAGAACAACATACGTAGTAATAATAGGTATGACCCATCTTAAGACCACCGTGCCTCTTGTTGGGATACGAAGGTGCTGTGCCAGTACCTGAGCCTGAGCTTGAGCTTGTTCCAGCGCCTACGCCAGCGCACGTCGCAGAAGCCGAGACGGAAACGTCGTCACAGACAATGTCACGAAAAGAATAGCAACCTCTCCACTGATCACGGCCCCGCCGGATGTCTCGTTGCATGGGGTGAGATTGGCTGAAATTGTCCCACGACCCAATAAGCTGCACGGACTGTGTCGAAGGGGGAGTTTGACTGGGGGATGCTTGTCAGCGGCCGTCGTTAAAAGCTATCGGGTGACGGCATGGAAGGGGAATAGAAGCAAAGAAAAAAGGGCAGGGAAATTGCACCAAGCTGCACTGCAGTGAGTTACAGCCAGCCACACGCCTTGGGGTCAAGGGGTAACAGCTGAGAAACAATCTGGTACGATAGGCTTGGACCGTATGAAATGACAGAGCTGGCAATCGTGGGGAGACAAGGGAACCCTTGGATCGATCCCAAGGTAGCTGCAGATAGAGACTTCAATCTGCAATCAAACCCAGCTGTCTTCCCCATCTTGATGCATACAGCATATTAGCAGTACCAAGCACTGCAGCTGCTAGAGAGAGGCTGGCTGAGAGGGCTTCGACGCTGACTTCAGCTCCGACTTTTTACGCCCTCAATACAAAAGAAAAACATGCGACTCAAACATTTTGTTTTTTTCCAAAACACGGCCTCCGTCTATGTCTTGAGGCACAGGCCGGGGGGCTGGTCGGGGACGGAGCCATATTCAGATGATTTTCATGCGAGGGTACAAAAATAAGACAATTGAAGCATACCACGGCAAATAAGACACTTCTAGGTAATGTGTACCGATCCGGGGTAGAGAATGGAATGACAGCGTTCGATAATTGAAACACAAAGGGAATGCTGAGAGATGAAGCTGACGCAGTCGGAGTGAAAGTGGTCCAATTGCTGAAGAGAACGATTGTTGTAAAGATGGATTGGATTGGATATAATGAACCGACTCAACGGTTCCGTACAAGGCGATCCGCAGAAGCAGTGGATCAATATCGACCAGCGAGAGGCGAAGTAAGGGAGCAAACAAGCAAACAAACGGGAAGAAATAATTGACAAAAGAAAGAAGAAATGGTCCGAACTCACAACAAGAAAGTGAAGAGAGTCGTTGATGGATCCATGACAGGCGACGGGTGACGGGCCTTTACTACAGTTAATATGTATGTATGTAGGCACCCGTTACCACAGGTCGCCGTAGGGATCAATGATGAGATTGGTACTAATCTGGGAAAACCAGTCAAGATCCACGACAGCGCCTATAGGCTTTGATGCCGGGGATTCGGACAGGTCGAGATTAAGCAATAATAGGAGGCTGATGAAACACCATGAGGTGTTCGTCGCATGTTCAGACAGGCGCGAAGTGGTGTTAGAGACTCTGTACTGGCTGTCAATGATTGGATGTGAGCCTCTCAAATTACAGCGAATTTGGTTGTATGTGGTTGACAGCCAATGACACAACGAGGAGCCCTGAAAGGTGATGAACAGTAAGCGCCGTAATGGAGTCTTTGGAACAACCCTCGACGAATGTTGACGTGTACCAAGAACTGGGTAAGTAAGGTACGGAATGCGGCACAGGACGGGCGCTTAAGCGCAGGGCGTCAAAGGCAGCGCAAAATGCTATGTAAAGCGAAGCAAGGACGAGGATACTGTACTCGGCTATGAGACGAGGCAATGCAACAGTCGGGCACAGCGAAGTACCGTACCGTATAACAAAGCAAGGGCAAGGCCGATACGAAGAGCCGAGGGCGGCTAGTGAAGCTGCTTGCTTGCTTGCTTGTTTGCTTGCGACGCTCGAGTAAAAGTCGTGACCTAGGAGTGGTCGATGCAAAGGTGCGCGCGGACAATTTGGATAGTACGGTCCCACTAACAAGAGGACGCAAGTCGTGAATAGACGGACTCTCGCTAGTTTGCTTTTGGGGTGGTCTCAGTCTCAGTGGCAGTCTTAGACGAGGAATGAATGGGGAAAAGTAAAAAAGGGAGACCAAAGATGCAGAATGTTAGATCGAAGAAGAAAAGAGGGTGAGACTTTTTGGGATGGGGAGGAGGAGGAATATTGGAACTGAGATTGCGGAAAGAGCGGGAGAGGACCCAATTCTGACCAAGGTCCAAAGATGGGGAAATAATGCTGCTCCTTCCTCTCTTCACATTGATTACCTAGGCCTTACCTAGTCGAAAAGCCAAAGGCCTCGCCAATCTAAGGCCAGCTCGGAATAAGAAATGCCACTGTCATTGGAGAAGACAGGTAATATTTCAGCCCGTGGCTGTCAAGTGACAGGTCTGGTTCAGCCCAGCTCAGCCAGGTTTGAATATTGGCCTTTCCAGTTGCGATATCGTTCCGGTTCGCCAGTGAGACCAACAGAACCATGCACAAGGGTGTCAAGGGGGGCGCTCTATGCATCCGGGGGTTGTATTGGCCTTATTGGTCTGGTTGAGTATGCGCTATGGAATATTGCCTTGCTCCTTGAAGTTTCCCGCCCGTTGATCATCACCAATGAATAGCACAGACCGCATGCGTCTTGTAGGGATCGACATCTTCATGTCTCGGTATGATGGTTGTTGATCAACAATTTACAGATAAACACAGCTAGACAATAGAAAGGGCAGAGACATTTCTGCATGTTGTACCACAATCAACAAAGACAAAAAGACAAAGGATTTCAGGGGAACAAGGGCGATCATCTGCACGAGCACGGCATCGCCAGAGACAAGGAACCCAAGTCTCTGGAACATTGGTCAGTCGTGATTGGTTCACTAGCCATTCTCTGATCGAAGCGAACCTGATCCCCTTAACTCGAATAGGCTCTAGCTCTCAGCCTGAGACCTGGTGGGTCAGCTTGTGGCAGGGGACCCTGTGGAGCTCAGCCAGGGTTCTGGGAACTCCTTAGCACGAAAGAAGGGCGTCATAAAAGATGGGGCATTTTATGTCGGCCAAAGTTCACAAGCTTGCACGAGTTATTCCTGACTATGAGCTTCGCTAATTATCCTGTCTTGGCAATTTCAAAGGGGGAGGGACGGGTGCTGTCAGGATTGGCCAGACACATCTGCAATACAGCTCGGCAGGTTGCCAATAGTCTGCTGCAAGAGATCAGCTGGAATCAACAACTCGATCTCTGCGTTGCGACATGATGAAGAAATCAAGTCAGAATGAATCACTCTTCAGAGAGAATCAAGAAAATGCAGGCTCCAAAACCAATGCTACTCAGCTGTGACCAAGGGGGCAGACAGACAAGACAGAGAGGGTGAGCCCCATTCCCGGCCCCCGGGCACTAACACCTTGAGTGGAAATTCAGGGTCCTCTTAGCTACGGCCAGTGAAAACCTGCGCTCTGAAACTCGCCTGAGCTGTCTTGAGAAGCGAGCGTTTAGTGCACAAAGCGCAAGGGAGAGACAAAAAGTCGGCGGGTTCTCGACGGAAAACACGCCAGAACCGGAGAGAATGGGCCGCATGCATCAATTGTCCTAGGGAAAGACGAGACAACAAGACGAGACAAAGCTGGTTGCGGCTTGCATTGCAGTAGGAATGGCATCAACCACATGATATCTGTCTCGAGCTGTCTATTGGTGTCTGGATCAACCACGTCAGTCATCATCACCGTTGACAACAGCCACAAAATATCGTCAACGTTAGCAACGCCCTCTACGTGCATATGCACAATTAATTACACAACTGCCAGACAGAGACAGAATGCATGTTACGTATCAACTCTATTTGCTTTTTGTTATCTTATTTTTTGTCTTGTCTCGGATGCATCAAGCCTACATCCGCCCTGCATCATCGTCCCCCCAACCGTGTTCATTGTTTTCTTTTTTGTCGGTAAATCACGTCACCAAGTTCTCATGTCTGGATCTTTCCAGGAAAATCCCATCGCCAAGTCGTGCCCTTTCTTGCTTTTCTTCCCGATCTCTATCTCAGCCGCAATTTCAAGACCCAGTTCTTGGTGGAGGAATATCTCCCTCCAACTCAAGGCTTCTCCCTGAACGTGGATGGGGATACGTCAATAAGCCGAGCTACCGAGAAAGAAACCATTTTACCAAGAAAATTGACAGGTTATCGTGACAGAACGCCAAGACGGAAAACAACAAATGATGTTCCCTGATTGTGGCTCCGGATGTTGTGAAATTCTCTCTTCCCTCCAGACAGATGGATACCTGTACGACCACGTACAGAATTTAAGGCCGAGACAATCATCCAATGTCTCTCTCGGGTTCGTAGGAACTCATCCGTCCCGTCAGTGTGAAGCGTGCCACAAGATGACAGACATGCTCAATATCTGATGAACTACTCCAAACGAATATCGTCATCTCCGATGCCAGCTTCATCAACCGAACCTATCGGTCCGGAGCTTGACTTTAGTCCTGGGTGTCTAAACAAACCAAAAACGGCACTCGATGATCTTCAATGTTTCTAATTTGTTCATAGCCGCTGTTAGCACTTCAAATCTACTTTCGAGGCCGGTGGTTCTGTCATTTCCCCCGCGTAGAGAGCCTCCATCTGATCAAAGCGTTTGTTTCGTTGTTTCGACGTCAATTAGAAAACACCGTTACTTGTTACAAGCTATTCCCCTAGCCTCTACTTAATTTCCATCAAGAGACTCGTTAACACTGTTTCTTGTCAAGCTGAACTGTGGAGTTTATATCTGTTGAGGGAATGATGCTCGTCACGGCCTGTCATCACTTTCAGTTCGCTGGCTCAGTGCATTCCCTTACACGTCACATATCCTCGACTAATCTCAACAGATCACATATCACTTAAGTGAGCAACGATATGCCGTTCTCATCGTAGCATGCAAAAGTTAGGTCTACGATACATGACGTGTATATGGTTTATTTCTTCATAATACCGGATACTTCTTGCTTCCTGAACAGGGTCGTTTCTATAGGGTAGGCCAATTGCTCACATTGATATGGAGCTGGGTAGTCTCGATTTTGATAATTGCTGAGTGATGCATTAAACATTTACGTTCATATGATCTTTGGGCTAATACTCATGATATCGGAAGAGTCCTCCTGTAGCTTTACGTCGAGATCCTGGCTGTGGCCTCTCCTCAAACACTCGGTAGGACCTCTCAAGTACGAGATGTTGAAGCACCGCGGCCAATTACTTGCCCAATGACCGTGAATTAATGGCCCATCTACCACTATAACAAGGACCGCAAGAATTGATGCCTTACCCAGTATCCCCGAAACATCTTGATGGTCTTATCAATGTCCTTCTAGTATTATACATTGTGTTTTGAGATGAAATTGAAAGCTCCCTCAAAACACATAGACAGTCTGGAGTGAATCTACCAGCGGACAGGTATCACAAAAGCATTCAATAGTTATCGACACGGTTACAGAAAGAACGGTTAATATGCTGTTCCTGGGGGCTATCCTGAGGACCAATCCGAGATACAGCGTCGTACATCTGCGCAGCTATTCATGTTCTCACTGGGTTTCTTCTCCTTCTAGCCATACTCATTCCCGATACACAGAAACAGGGACCCAAGTCCTATCATCTCACACACTGTTTATGCGCCGTTTCCAAACCCAACTCTGTGTCTCATTCTCGACAATAATGGTACAAATCCAGATGTAAAGCAAATAGGCTGGAAGACCCTCGTCTATCCAACACCGCCGTTCTCGGAAGGCCAGCCCTGCCATGGCACTACCAGACCCTTGGATTGCGAAGAGGGGGGTGGTGGCAGAGTAATGATGGCAGTTTGTATGAATAACGAAAGTAGGAAGAATGTATTAGGCCCAAGGAGTTGGTCCATCAGGCGCCTCATTAAAGCCATGAATTAAAGGTTGATAAAAATTACCGCAAGCTTCGAGCCGTGATGATAGGTGTCGATGTTGAAATTGCCGTCATGCCCAAACCAATCCAAAACCATAACGAAAAAGCGCCCCTCTGATAAGATTAAACAACCATATCGCAATCCGGCGATTCCCAAATAATCGAATACTGATGCTTGGTTTTCTTGTTTTGTTGGGAGTGTACAATCGTGTGCTCCTTATGCTGAAATCAAAAAGTTCATATGCCAATGTCTCAAAAAACAAAATCTACTGAGCCTTTTCCGCGGCCTTAGCCTTCCTTTGGCTAGGCTTGTTGGTCTTGGAGCCCCTGTACTTGGTATCGAGAAGAGTGTCCCAGAAAGTGAAGAAGGGCTGAGCAAAGTTGGTCTTGATGCCCCAGTGCTGGTGGTGGATGTCGTGATATTCAGCGTTGTTGCTGGTGACGATCTGGAGAGGGTCCCATGGGAACGCGTAGCCGCAGTGGTCGTCGACTGTCTTGATTGTGGACATGGAGAAGAAGAGGATACCCTGGCGCAAAGTCATGCGGGTGACCTTGAATGCGACGGCGGCACCGAGGGTGTCGAGCAGGAATCCCTCAACAGGGTGGTTGTAGAGAGCACCATAGGCGTAAGGCACGTAGAGACGGTGGTGGCGAGAGTGGAAGTGGACTGTTGAATTGAGTTAGCGATTGCGACATTGAAATGAAGTAGCTTTTTATGTAGATGGAACTTACCATACAACCACTTATTGACATGCATCAATCGGTGGAGGAAGTATTGCCAAGTATCGATGATAGCAGCACCAATAAAGTACTGAACAGCAGGGATCAGGAAGTGATAGATGGTCTTGGCCAATGTCATCTCCCAAGAGGCGAAAGCAGGTTCATTGTTCGCGCCCACCAGCGATGGGTAGTAACCGCCAGCAACAGCCCCGGCCAGCAGGGGATGAGTGTCAAGGAGACTCTTGGAGATTGCTGTAGCGTTGAGGCCGACGAGGCCGAGCACAGTTGGGAGAGCTCGTTGCGCGATACGGATGCGAGTAGCCCAGACAGCGACGTCATATTCACACTTTCCAACCATCTCCGGAGGCTCGGACAAGGCGAGAAGAGCGCCGGTGACGACCTGGATGATCTGCTGCAGGATAACATCGCGGGCGACCTCAAAGCGGGAGACGTGGTTGCGTTTGGTGATTTCTTCGGGCGTGTGTAGTCGATATTGGGGGAACCAGTCGTTGACGTCGATTGCATGGAATGTCAGGGACAGGACCCAGTACACAACAACAGGGAGTAACAAGTTGAGCCAAAAGTCGGAGACCCAAGGGAAGAGATCAGGCTGGACCTCTAGACTAAAAGTTGGCAGCGGTGGTAAAGCTGTTTCGAAGAGCGTATGATTGAATGAGGTGCCGGGCATGGCCATGGCGGAGCCATCGGCGAGAATGGAGCTATCGTTGCCCATGACGGGTTCAGAAATTAAGTTGCTAAGGTATCGATGCTGCGGTCGCGTTTATAACTTTAGTTGGTGGTGATGTGAAGGAGCGAAAGGAGACAATTCAGTTTCGTAGGGGAGGAGAAACTGGAAACGACAAAACGAAACAAACAATTAATAGGGTCTCGATCAACAAATGAAGGTAGAAAGAGTTGGAGGCTAGACCTGGAGGATACAAGAGATTTAAGAAAAGGGAGCGTCGATGTCGATGGCGATGGCAATGGCAAGTTAATAAAACCCGACGACCCCAAGGCGAATGGAGGCAAGGTACAGTACCCAACCTAAGGTAGGTAGCGTAACTTGATTTGGGGGGCCAGAAGATTAGATTAAGGCTCGTGTCGTCCAATCGCTCGCGCCGCTGGGTCACTTAAAGTGGCAACCCACCTCAGGTACAAGCGAAAAAACACTGATGATACAGTATCTGCAGACACGGAGGCAGCCCTGCGCCCGGGAGCTTCGGAGTGCAAAGTACTTAGAATTCAATCAGCGGACGGACTGTACTGTCAAGGACTGTGCAACAACTGGAAGAGGTCCAATTATTCCAAACCCACGCACGCCAAGAGACTAATCAATCTCCTTTTTGTAGATGATACTTTACGGATGCGACATTCTCATGCGTTATTTCATGTACAAGTGTCTTTGCAATTCTCACGATTGACATCTCCTGAAGAGCAATTCCATGAGGTCGCATCATGGCCGGGAGTGGCGGATCAGCCCACGCGTTAGACTGTCAGTGACTTTGTCAAATCACATGTGTTAATCTAACATCACATTCATCAGCTCTGCGATATCTATCTCTTATTATTAAAGGGGTTTCACACTCTGTCATTGCTCAATGGACTCAGAAAACGTACGAATATCTTACGCCTGTCCTCCCTGTCAATTCATGTTGGTGCTCCATCGCCTGTTCATTCCTCTAGACACAGGCCAAGCCTTGCGAAGCCTCTCGTGGCTCATACCACTGAAACGTCACCAACAGGTCATATGTCTGCTGTCAAGGCAGAGTACCTTAGCTGTTTGCAGCTCGTCCGAATCTTTAAATTAACTGAACCGAGACGCAGATAGATCATGCCAGCCCAGCCAGCTCAGCCGTTAGCTATTTTGTAGATTCCCTTTCCCTGGCCACGGCATCGCATCGCATGAAGCCGTTCGGTTCCAAATCCGCGTATTAAATCCGGGGCAAACACGGAACCCCTGGCTGATCGTGTCAGGCGTTGAAGATCATAGGTCCTCTCGGACTCCGGGTGCTAAGGCTGATTTCGGCTGCTCAGGACTTTGGAAAATACTCGGTATGGGACATGCAATGCTGGTAATCGGCAGTAACTACCTATGTATGTACGTGTATTTTCCAGGACGCGTGAGATGCAGCTCAGCATTGCCGTTCGCGGTGTAATTCTATTGGGCTAGACCTGGCCTATTATATTACATTGTCGTCCTCGGATCAACCACTCGTCAGCGGGTAGCCTTTGGTGGTCAGCTCAGGTAGCCCGGTAAGGTGGTTTTCGCTACCTTAGCCAGGGGATCTCAAAATACCTACAATCCTTCCTTGCCTACAGCTACAACGAAGAAGTTTTCGTTCATCTTAGCTTGATAGTTTCTCGCTAAGAAGCCCACAATACTAAGATCTATGCTCTAATTTAGCATATTCCGCTTGTCGCTCTAACTCTTCACCCAAAACGTGATATGAGCAGAGAGACCGATTTGGTGTTTTCGAGGCCCACTCCATGAACTTGGATTGGTTCAGAGGCACCGGCCACGGAAAAATTTTACGGCGTTGTTCAGTGAGCTTTTTCAGTTTGCGTGCCGCTAATGTACTTGGAGCCCCCACTACCCCGCCACTGGCTCTAGATTTTTATTATCATCAGGCTCTGTTTCTCCCTTTGGCTTTTGCTCCTCTTTGCCAGTCTCATCAGCTTCATTTTCTCCTCTTCTCCATCCCATCCCATTTCTCAAAGGTCTAATCGACTCCAACCGTCAAAATGCTTATCTACAAGGTACGACCATGAACAGTCCCGTCTCATCACTTTGAGCTGTACCCCGCCTACTCTTACCCCGCGCTCGATTCTTGACTTGTTTTTGTCTTATTCGCATGATCTGTCGCTGAACCCCCGCCACAATAGGATATCCTCACCGGTGACGAGCTCATCTCCGACTCCTACGATCTCAAGGAGGTCGATGGCATCGTCTACGAGGCCGACTGTGCCATGATCGAGGAGGGTGGTGTCAACGTCGGTACGTGACGATCAGCATAAAAGCCCCAGGGCTGCTGTAAAACAAGGTTCAATTTTGCCCTAACACTATAATCCACAGATATCGGTGCCAATGCTTCCGCCGAGGAGGCTGCTGAGGATCTCGAGGACCAGGTCGTCAAGGTCAACAACATCGTCAGCTCTTTCCGTCTCCAGGAGACCTCTTTCGACAAGAAGAGCTACCTCACCTATCTCAAGGGTACATAAAAGCCAATCCGTCGAGATCCACGATATTAGAAGTTAACACCAATTCCAGGTTACATGAAGGCTGTCAAGGCTGCTCTCCAGGAGAAGGGTGCTCCCGCTGAGGAGATCTCTGCCTTCGAGAAGGGTGCCCAGAACTATGTCAAGAACGTCGTCCTTGCCAAGTTCAAGGACTTCGAGTTCCTTACTGGAGAGTCCATGAACCCCGACGGAATGTAAGTTTGCCCCTTGTCACCGAGTCTGTGTTCTTCGGGAGACTAATTATCTACAGGGTTGTCCTCCTCAACTACCGTGAGGATGGTGTCACTCCCTACATCACCGTCTGGAAGCACGGTCTTACCGAGATGAAGGTCTAAGGTGGAGGTAGTGACGTGGTGATGTTTTTGGTCTGCCTTGTTTGTGACGACAGACGGACGAGCAGTTATTTAGATTACGAGCCACACGAATCTCGTTCTCGGCGCTTGGTATATCCCCGAGATATTGCGATGAGATGAACAAAAAAGAAAGAAGTCATGAGTTCCAACCAATTTTGTATTTTTGACCCTTTTGTGCAGTGATGAAGGCGATTCTCGAGGCAAAGAAAGCAAGAAACATCAAAAACTCCCCTAGATGCGCGCCTGGCAATGCTGTGCGTCTAATACGGATTCTCGTAACTTAAAATTGTGGCCTCGTTGCCATAGGAATGGGAGGAGGTTCATCGTTGGCGGGAGCAGCTGAAGCACCCATGAGAGCCGGCTTCTTCTTTGGTGGGGGTGGAGGAGGCTTCTTCTTTCCAACAACGCTGGCTAATCCGGGCGATGCTGGTGCTGAGGGAACATCCTCATTTTGACTTTGTGTTTGGTTGCCTTGGAACTTGGAGTATGAATTCTGCGCCTTGTCAAGAAGTCCATACTTTTGGTTCAGGTTGTTTGCTGTTTTGGCTCCAGCAGCGACTTGTTCGCCATGACGTTGGCGGAAGTTGTTGGCTGTACTGGCAGCAGCTCGGGCATCGGATAGAGAGACTGAAGAAGGATCCTTTTGGAATGACGAGGCTGTCTTGAGGGCAGCTTGCTTCTGAGCCCATGTGGTGCCCTCACTTGGTGGCGGAGGTGCTGCTGTGTTAGCGCTAGATGATGTTCCAAACTTGGAGAATCGGTTCTGCAGTTCGCTCATGTGTGATGCAGCAGGTGCTGGAGGTGGTGACGCGACACCAGGTCGTGGAGGTTGGGGCGGGCTAGGCGATGCTTCGGCTGCCGGGCTGGAACGACCGATACCAAAGCCAGGAACTGATATCCCTGCTGCACCCAGGCGATTGACTGCTCCTTGATTCAATAGACCATTGCCTGTAGGCGCAGGACTAGCAGCAGGAGAGCTTGCAATGGTGCTTCCAGAATTTGTCCTTGGGGGCAGTCGTGGTGGCAAACTCGGAGGTGCAGCTCTTCCTCCTCCCCCTACGCCCGCCATTGCAGATTGATATGAAGGCGGTTGCCCCGAACGTCCATCAGCACCATCTCTGCGACCGGGAGGCTTCGGTAGGCTATCCGTTGAAAGACCAGTAGTATTTGTGCGATAAGGGCCACGAGGTTGCGGTTGTTCCTCATATCCCTCCTCAGGCTCGGCATACACGGGTTCTTGAGGAGGCGGTGCTCTCGGATCCATGTATTTCGAAGGAGCGGTGATAACCTTTCTTGGTCCCGACTCTTCCCTTGGAGGTGGTGGAAGAAGACCGGAACCGGTACGTTTGGGAGGTGGTGCAAAGGTTGAAGGATCCTTTAGTTGGGACAGCGGAACAGAAACGTGACTACCTCGATCCTCATCCTCAGACTTTCCTCTCCCAACGAGTCCTTTCTTTGAGGATGTCAGCCATTGATAACAGTACCTAGCAAGTAAGAAAGAGGAGAGAGAGGGTGCTTACAACTTGACCTTTCAAGCTGCTGCCGGGCTTTTCAGGATGCCAACCATTTTTCATAATATCCTTGTATTTGGACATGGCGAAGACTTGTAAGTATCGACTTACTATAGGAATGAAGGAGTGAGGTGAGGTGAGGTTGGGATAGACGAGCTGCTCAAGGTTTACATTACCCGCAGTTCCAGGTCCATTTGGGTTGGGCCCAAATCCACTGAGCACGGGAGAGTGACGTACAGTTCTGCCGAGCCACTGAAGATCCGTCAGTCAGTCAAGCCACAATCTAATGTTCGCGGGGTTGTTTTCTTTGACAGCTGAGATTCAGTGCTGACGCCTTGCGATTTAGGTGTCAATTCTTTGGACTTGACTTCTCATGATGGGATAGAGAGTCCATGAGTTTATAGCCCATCATATCGATTGACAGAAACACTACACAATATTACTGCTTCAGTCCATTTGGTTTTCTTCATGGAGAACGAAATAGCATCTTAGTTGATAATTAATTGCTGGCGCAGGAATTGAGCATTTCTTAGACGCGTCTCTTCCATTTACGCGTCTCATCATTTATTAAACCACTTCAACACTTCAAACTTTGTACACATAGCGACAAATCAAAATGGCATCGCAACAAAACTCAGACTACGAACTCTTAACAGAGCATTTTGGGTATCCTCCAGTTGTAGGTTGATACTGGTAATATTACAATACCACAGAACAAGCACTAACGCCTCCCAGTCTCTCCTCGACGACATCATCAATACTGTCAATGTCCTCGCCGACCGTGCCCTCGACTCAGTCGAACGTCTTCTTCTCTCCATTCCTCCGCAATCATTAGGTTTCTCCAGCAAACATGCCTCGAAAGATGGAACGCCGGCTCTACCACCCGACGAGGCAGCCAAGCTAGAGATTGAAAATGGCACACACCAGCTCGAGACTCTTCTCAACGCGTCCATCGACAAGAACTTTGATTTGTTCGAGCTATACACGATGCGCAATATCCTAACTGTGCGACCAGACGATCAACCGTATATGCGTTTGGCACACTACGAGGGCCTGGATTTCTCTGGGTCAGAAGGCCAGGATCGGCCAACGACAGAGTCGGTGACTGCGCTGCGGAGGAGGTTACATGCTAGCCAGCGACTGCACACAGCACTCGAGTCTGAGAGAGCCCGAAACGATGCGCTGCTTGGAAAATTGAGGTCTGTGCTGGGTGTTGTGCCTGGCAATGTAAAAGCAGAAGAGGGACAGGCTCAGGCACCAGACGGTTCAGCCTTTGGATTCTTGCGCGACAAGGCAAGTCTTCAGGCCGCTGGAGCCGATAAACCCATCGCGACGACAACAGAATTCACTCTTTCACAATTACAAGCCCTCCGCGCTCTATCAACATCACTACGCACATTGCTTCCGGACCTTGGTCCCACGGATGCAGACACCTCAATGGAGGATGCCTCGAGTAGCTCACGTACATGGAGACGTGAGCGTGTGGAATACGTCGAGGGTGCTTCGCGGAAATATCTCGAGTCAGCTAGAGGTCTGGAGCTGGGAGATCAGGGCGAGGTACGTGATGGTGAGTGGCAGGGAGAAGGACGCAAAATTACAAGAAGCGATGTTGAGGGGTTGGAACAAGTGGCCGCTATGCTTGGGCAGAAGTCAACGACGGCAGACGAAGCTTCTGATGAAGGAGATCCGATGGATCAGTCTTAAGCCGAGAACTGCATCTTTGTAATACCAAGTTGAGTTAACGGATCTAAAGGCGTTGGGCGAACGAAGAAAACGGTCTATATCATAATCTGGCGATGAAAACTTTTGTGTCTCAATATACAAAACAGATGCTTCAAGGCATGATCAGCACAGCATCTGTCTCAGCGAGGTATATACCTCTAGTACATGTCTAACCCTTGACTACCTGGTAGTACAATTCTCTCATCCCATCATTCCTCTTTGTTATCTCTATGAACGCGCGTACTGCCTCAACTTCTGGCTGTCTATCAAACCATTACTCTGAGCCATATACCAGAAATGATGTCTCCAGTATCTCTCATTCGCACTCTTGCTCTCCCTATCATGAAGCTTATACTTGAGAACAACATCCACGACTCTCTTGGCCGACTCCGTGTCTTCATTTTCCAGAAGCGCCTGCATCAGATCCTTGAGACACGAGAGCGATGTGGCAGGGCGGCCAGCATCGGCGAGATCGTCAAAGATAGACATGGCTTCGCGAACATCACCACCGATGGCGTGTGCGGTCATGACTCGCTCCCACAAGGTCTGGTCGCCACTGGACACCTTTGTCAGATTATTGTCTTTGAGCAGAGTGCGGATCTTGTTGATATCAGGAGGATCATGACGAAGGGCGCGCTCAACCAGAATAGTGATCATGTGAGGTGTTAGAACAGGACCAAAGCCGTTGTCGCGCATATGTTGCTGCAAGGCAGCAACAACATCGTCGGAGCAGTTGGGAAGACCATCAAGAGCGTAAAGCATCTTGCCATATGTCTCGAGATTAGGCTTGAGTTCAGCTTGCTCAATATGATTGAAGACTTCTTTGATAGCATCAACTTGCTCCTCAGCACTGGCATCTTCCATACGCCCAATAAGAGACTCGAGTAGAATGGTAAAGGTAGCAGAGTCAGGCTCGATGCCCTCCTTCTGCATAGACTGTAAGAGCTCGCCGAGGTTCTTGTGATGGCCCATGCGAATCGTCTCGCGGATGATGATGTTGTAGGTGCGAGTATTTGGAGCGAGACCCTGTCTTCCAGCCCACGCCAGCAGATCGTGTGCGGCCTTGGGGTCTGTATTTAAAAGACTCTTGAAGGCAGCGTTAACGGCTTCGATAGTAGGCTCAACAGCTTGAGACTGTTTTCCTTTCTTAACTGCACGTTGCCAGTTTTCTACCATCTCCGCGAGTGCCTGTAGACCCTTGCGATGCTGACCGAGCTCAATAAGCGCCGACACACGCTCAGTCCAGATGACACTGTCGAGCTTCATGCCAGACTTGACAAGTTGGTCCCATAATGCCTCGATCTTGCCAATATCCTTGCACATCTTCCATCCGTGCAACATGCTTGTATACGTTCTCACTGTGGGCTCGACATCAAGCGAGCGCATTAGGTCCAGTGTCTCCTGAACTCTTGGATAACGACGAATTGCACACCACACAAAGATCCAAAAATCGAGGAATTCACGATCTTGAGCCAGCTGGGGTTTTATACTCGGGTTGTCGCGCAAGGCCACTAACATGTTGTCCCACACAGATCCAACGGCACTTTTGTTGCGTGCCCTATAAGCTGTTCGCAATTGCTTGTGAAAACCATTGACACTGGTTCTCGCCCCCGGATATGGACCCTGAGATGAGGCTTTCACCCAGGCGTGAGATTCACCCATGATCATATCTGATGCGAGAGCCCATTGTTGCGTGACATACTCCTTGATTGTGGTCAGTTTCTCGGGAGAAAGTTTTGAGGTTTTTGATACGATATTATCGATATCAGCCTGTTTGATTTTGTACTTGGATAGCACCGCTCGTACAAGTATTAGCAAAGGCGACAACTGCGTCCTGTAGTCAGAGCCAGAAAATCTGTTGTCTGAAGTGATAGCGAGGGTAGCCAGTAGTGAAGGGATGACTTCAATGGCTTGTGGCGGCGGTAGCTGAAGAAACAAAGAGGCCAACGCTCGAGATGCCTGTGTCCCTGCTTGCGCCGGCGGGTCATCTCTGCTATACTCTGCATCTTTCAACACCTCTGTGACGCTGGGCAGTGCGAAGCGCGTCTCCTTATCGGCTTCACTGGGTCGCTTAAGCTGAGAAATATGCTGCCACATTTTGAGAATCTCGTTCCTTATTGCAGTGCGGCCATTGGACTCATTCTTGTGCTGTAAGAGCTTAGCACACATGTTGAGAATGAGATCGTTTCGTATGCGAAGGCTATAGTCCCCAAACGCCCGGTACTTCTCAGCTATATCGTGGCTGTTCTTGAATAGACTATTTTGAAACATGTGTTCACACTCACTGCTGAGCAGTTGGGTTACAGCTGTGTAGATAGTCTTGGGGATCTGGCCTTCAAGACCGACGATACTGGGCCAGATTTCATCGCGGAAGATGTTATAGCGCTCCTTGGGGTTGAATCCTCTAGACATGACCTCCTTGAGTCTTGCGCTGATTTCAATCTCAGCGACTACAGGCATAGGTCCATTGACAGCCTCGGTGCTTGGGGTGGCTTCATGATCGGCACGGCTCACGATTTCTTTGAAAAGTGCCAATGCCGGGTCCTGATCTGATTTCTGTTTATGATTGAATGCACTGGCCCATGATATCGGTCCATTGTGGGATTGTTTTGACTCTCTGCTGGTGTTGGCTGACTGTGAAGCTGTCCTTGTTCTGGTCCTTGGTGTATCAGGAATATCAGCTGTGGTTGAATACGAAGCTGCTGCCCCAAGCCGCTTGGCTGAGGTCGGAACTGATCGCAACTGTGATGAGCATCTTGAACAGGCTGTCCGAGATGCGTACATGGCGTGAAGACCCCAGGAGGGTTTTGGTGGATGCAGTTGCAATATGTAACTCAGTCAGTTGAGGGTCACTACCTTATTTTCATCAAGTTGATGGTCCAAAAGGTGAGGAGCCAATCAAATACGTTTGTGCTTCCCACCTCGGTAAATTTCGGTGTGGCCTATACCGGGTAAGTCGCTACCGAATGAAGAGGTAAAACCAACTTATTCACAGACATTTATTACTACTGTCTATATCGCTTCTGGTATTATAATATTCAGTCGTTGAAAATAAAATCTTCTTCATTTATATTTGTGATCTTAATAAATCAATGCCTCGTTTCTATCCAGTTGCTTCAAGTTCATTGTCCCGGTCGAAGAGTAGCAGAAAACTCTCCATCAATCTCAATAATCTTCTCTACACTCTTCTTGTAGCCCTCTTCATTCTCAATCAACTCAATATACTCTGCCAGTTTTGGAAACTCTGACTTCCAAGAGCCATTCTCAAAGCTTCCAAAATTGTCGAGATCTTCTTTGGCGGCAATCAATGGGAAGCTCAACAGAATATCCGCGGCAGTGAGTTGCGGTCCACAGATGTACTTGCCACCTGATGTAGCGAGATGACCTTCAATCATCTTGAGGTTAACGTGCACATTGGGGAAGATGAAGGCCGAGAAGATGCGGTTGGCAAGGATTGTTGAAATGGGGCGGATGAAGAAGGGAACCTGGGGAGACTTGAGGGCTGTAAATCGAGTTAGCGTCACTGATTGAGGTGAGAGAAGAGAGACAGTTCACATACCGCTGATAACGAGTGCCATGACCAGAGGAGGCATGAGAGTACCCTCGCAATAATGAAGATAGTACTGATATCTCATCCAAGCCTCAGTCTCGCCACCAATCTTGCCCTCCATACCCTCTTTCCATCGCTGAGGTACCAGCTTCTTACCCTCAGGCACATTCTCCGCAAGATACTGAGTGATGAAGCCACTCTCAGCCAGGGTGATGGGCTCAGCGTCTTCAGCGGCTCCAGCAGGTCTGATCTGGATCACAGGCGACTTGCCCAGAGGGTGCACCTTTTGCAGCTCTGGGGGAGCCATCATGGTCTTCTTGTTGCGGTGGAAGATCTCAAGCTCATAGGGAAGATTGAGCTCCTGGAGCAGCCAGAGGATGCGCTGGGAGCGCGACTTCTCGAGCCTGAATTGTTAGCATTTCCGTGGTGTATGTATAAATGAGACATACCAGAAGAGCTTGACGTGGGGTAGTTCGTTTGAAGCCATGGTAAGGTATTAACTGTGAACGGTGTGAAACGGTGTATCAAGATGAATCAATTGACAATAATAGAAATCGAGTCTATGACAGCTTCTCAAAACATTCGGGAGCCTCAAATTTATATGGCCGATTAGTCTCGGCCAAGGTTCCAAATATGGTCGCCCTAAATATGATATGCGACCATGATGCATCACTTTTGGTTGGCTGGTCGATCTCGATCCAAAAATAAAATAACAAAAAAGGACCGGGAGCATCACATGTGCCGAGTCCTCGGGTCGATCTATTTAGCAAGTACGGATCTGTGTTCATTGATTTTGTCTTTCTTGCCTTTGTCTCATACAAACAAGAGCCCAGTCAGTTCCTGAGCCTCTAATCTAGTTACAGTATTTCTCCCTCTCTATGCCACTCCCAAATGCTGCCGGTTGCCATGTGATGCGATGCCATTGGATGCGTTCCGTTCCTCTCCCTCCCCGAAACCCCTTCCACAAAAGCAAATATAGGAACCAAACGCCTTTTGCTCTAAGACTCCTGCAATCCATAGTTAGGCTTTGCGCCAAAATCAACACGCTGTGACCATCGCCAAGTCCGCTGTAAAAAATCCATCGATATCCCTTTCTGGATGCTTTCCATATTCTTTCCTTTGCTATGCAGCCAATTCACACATCAGACTCCATTTTGATACGAGACGGATATTACTCCATAAGCAACATAGAACTTTTTTCATCGTCGTCGAGACTTTGCTGCTGGGGCTGGCGCTTCGTTGACGGCCTCCCGCTTTCGTGTCTGCTTTCGAGATCTGGGAGGTGGCGGGGGATCACTGTGTAGGTGTCCTAGTTCCTCCAGCGCGGTCGTGTTCTCCCACTGGAGACTGCGATAGTTAGGCACCTCCGGTGACTTGTCCCGGATGCGAGTGCTCATTCGCTTGTGATTCTCCTCTTTCTTCTCACCATCTTCCTCCTTGGACAGGTAGGCCTTGCGGCTCTCCATATGCTTGGCGATCTTGTCCTTGAAGCTCAAAAGCTCCTTTCGAAGCTTGAGTTCATTGAAACCACGAGGGTCCAGCCATTTGATGAGCTCATCAACATGCGCCGGCTCCGAGATGTAACCCCACTGGTGTGCGTTGAAGACACTGGTGTTGGCCTCTTCCATAGCCTTTCGCTCAGGAACAGTCATGTTGAACTTTTCCTTGTACTCTTCCTGGAGCTCGGCAGGCAGGTCGATGTATCCTTCTCGCTCAAGCTCGTCGGGTCCTTGAACCCAGATCAGGCCGTTAGCGTAATCGGCTGATGCAGTCGAGCTATCAGGAAGCCCGCCATACGGCATGCCATTTCGTTCAAACCAATAGTACCGGTTCCAGAAGCGATCCTTTCCGAGTACTCGGGTTCGAGGGCAGTCTGCCTCGCGCAGATCGTTTTCAATGACGGCAATCTCGTCCTCACACTTTTTGACGACTTCCTCTTTCTTCTGAATGTCCTTCAAGAGTTTGATGAACTGCTTTGATTGGGCTGGCGGCTTGGGCGTCTTGGCAACCTTGGCTGCCTTCTCTTTCTTGCGAGCCTCTTCTTCCTCTTGCTTACGCTGCTTAGCCGTCTGAGGTCGTCGGCGCTTGCGAGCCGATGGGTCATCTTCCGTGTCTTCGCCGTCTCCTCCTCGTGAGATAATGGAATCTTCGGGGTCAGCCATTTTTACGTCTCCATCCTCTTCCTTTGGCGGGGAAGGAGGCATGTTCTCTGGTAGGAGGATCTTTTTCTGCTCATTGAGTTGGCGTAGATCTTCAATGCTGCATTTATTGTTAGCATTCACTGCCAAGTGGGTAAGTTCGACTCTCGACTTACGCTTGCTTACGTTGCCGCTGCCATTCGATCCTCTCCTTGCGGTACGTGGTCATGGTTTCGCTGCAATCTTCCATGTAGCCTCGCATGGCCTTGGTCTCAGTAGTCAGCATGCAGATTATCTGCAAAGCCTTGACCCGCTGGTTGACATCGAGTTGGGCGTATCGCTGCTTGACAGTCTCTTGAGTAGCGTCAACTCCAGCAGGCACAAGGAGGTGCAAGAGCTCCTCGCAGACCTCGTGTCGACGTTCGTTCTTTGATAACTGATGGAGAAGGCCGACCATGATTCGCTCCCATCCTCCGTTAGTAAAGTCTCGCTTTCGAAGGTGTTCGATCCAGTCGTAATCCTTGAGAAGTTGCTCGGCGCGATGCTTAGTCTCCTCCTCGCTTTCCTTCTCAGCGGCCGCGGCCTCGGCAGCCAAACGTTCAGCCTCCGCCTTAGCAAGACTGCTACGGGTAGCTCGCCCCACTGGCCGAGCCTCGGGTTCAGGAGTTGGCAGAGCGCTGGCATCCTCATCGCTGTCCTCGTCGCTATCTTCTTCGTCGACTTCGGGCAAAGTGATGCGAACCTTACCACCATCGGCTTCAGAGTCCACCAGAATCTTCAATACTGAGCAATGGATCTCGTCAAGCAATTGAATCGGAACCTCTTCTGATGCAAAGCAGAGAGTCTCAACATAATCGTCAAATGTGAACGAGTCCAGCTTAAACACCTCGCAGTACACATTTAGGGTGTCCCAAGTCTCCAGCAATGGGCCAATCGATTCCATATCAATCTTGTTGCAATACTCACTCTGCGGCATGTCGTCGTTTTCAACCTTTACAGGTGGGTTTCTGCAGAGGAATTTGAGCGGTGGACGCTTGCGATCATCTCTGGGCTCAAGCTGCAAATCTTCGATGGGATATTTCGGGGGAGGTGGTGGAGGAGGCGGCGGCGTAGGTTCACGCTGGATTGGTGTCTGGATGCCATAGTCCGAAGGAGAGCTGAATGGGTTGCTGCCATGAACAGGCATGTTAAGAGGCCACTTGAGACCTTTGGAACCAGACCCCGGCTGACCAGGCTTCGCCTTACTCTTGGGAGCCGGCTTGAGTTCTGGCAGACGTACTGGACCAGAATGAAGTGCAGAAGTCAGATCATGACCGTTGGTGTCATGGTTAAGGTGGGCTCGCTTCTGGGCCTGCAGCTGTTTACGCTCCATAACTTTGGTGTCATACCGAAGGTGGGGAGGAACACGAGTATCGATATGATACTGGCTCGCATAGTCATGCTTAACTAACCACGGTGCCCCATTCCATGCATCTCGAGTGACAGTCTTCTTGATGAAAGATCGAAGCATCGCCTTGGTGAAGATACCCCGGTCCCGACAGATGTGCTCATCGGTTACAATCGTGTCCTGTTCTGTGTCCTTGAGATCCACCAGATAGCGAGTTGTAGGCAAGGAGTGAGTTCCATCAGGAAGAGCGCGGGGACCAAAAGTTGTCTTGTCGCGGACCAATCCATGAGCGCGATCGCCTCCCTTCATGGTCACTGTGACTTCTTCACCAGGGTAATAGTCATGCTTGAACTCGTCGTAGATTTGATCAACGAGGTTATCCAGGCGAGAAACGGTCTGAAACTGCACCTTACGCAGTATAGGGCCTTTCAGCGCCTCAGGAAATGAAGCTTCGACTTCTTTGCCACCAGCAAGCTAAGCCAATGGTTAACCGCTGAACAATAAATCAAAGTTTACAAAACAAACCTCGCTCTTCAGAGCTTCAAAGAAAGTTAGACCGGAATGGCCTGTAATCTGATCATTAAAGCGACGCTGCAGGAAGGGTAAGCAAGGGATGTCAA
Organism: Fusarium pseudoanthophilum; assembly: GCA_013395995.1. Lineage (NCBI taxonomy): Eukaryota > Fungi > Ascomycota > Sordariomycetes > Hypocreales > Nectriaceae > Fusarium > Fusarium pseudoanthophilum. The sequence continues at coordinate 15,863 of JAAOAR010000137.1, read as the reverse complement.
GGTATAAACCAGATATCATGGCTAACCTGTTTATAGAAATCCATTCTAAGAGTTGTGTCAGTAAGGTGTAATATTGGACTCCGGTGATACATGGCACTTACCGATCAAGATAGTCCTCATATGAGGTAAAGATCTCCCCTGTTTGAGGAATGTGCCAGACCTATTGCTGTTCAGCTATTGCGCAAAAGCTATAGCTATGTTAAGTTAGCCGTACCTCAGTATTCTCATCTTCAATTTCCTGTGCCGGCAAGAAGCGGACCGGTTTACGTTTGAAGAGGACCTGGTGATACTCGTTTAGCAAAGGCGAAGTGGTTGAGAGGCAAGCAAGAGAAGCGCGTACCATGGTCAAGTAATCGAGGCGCAAGCGGCCGAGTCGGATGTGCAATATAAACCACCTGCAAGGCTAAGGTATAGCCTGCCCCCACTAACAAGATTGAAGGTTGAAAGCGATGCTATATTGCAGCATGAGCACGAGGGCGATTGTGGTGGAAGACGCGACGTTGAAGAATGATGCTAAGGTGAAATTTGGGGTCGCTTCGTTTTGCGTGGGCGGATCGAGGAGAACGCGGGCGCGCAGGTGGGAAATAGAAATCGGGGGTGGGCTCCTCGAGAGACGGAGTCCGGAGTTGAACGACTTACACGCTCGCTCGCTCGCACGCAGCGGAGAGCGAAGATGCAAGGTATAAGACGCGGAAAGGATGATATATGAGATATCTCTTGCAATGCGCAGACGCTGTCGAGGTAGAGACAAGTTGCGGGCGTGACTAGAGTGAGGAGAATGATGTAGGAAGAAAAGAAGAATCTAAAGAAGGAAAAGAAGCGGGCTACAAGTACGCGACCTGGGCTGGCGGGAGGGAGTTTAACGGGCAGGGCAGGTCAGGTCCCGGTAGTACGGTGGGTCACTGGGAGCTGAGAGATACCCGGGCCGCCACTAAGATATGGGCCATGATTCAGTAACTTCCAAGTACAGGTACTTGGAGTCAATGCCGCCCCGTCCCTGAGGTGCCCTCCACGGCTGGCACATTAATAGGTAGGGTCCGATCCAATGCTTTGATGAAGAATGCGGCTGCAGATACCCGAGGATGAGACTAACATGGTACTAGAAATGAGAGAAGTGATATATCAATAAGGGTATATATGATATATTACTACATACAATTTACTTGTGTACTGTCTATTATATTGTATCCATGCTTTGTTAGAGTCAACATCCTAAGCGCGTCAAAATGTCTTGTCATGTTGTCCCAGCTTTTTTTTTTTAGTTTAGCTCCTCATGGATCCGTTCCATCCTCTCCACCTCCAACCCCTGTCGGCCCGTGGCCCTCCTCCTCCTCGTCTAAGATCCATCATTCAACTTTGCCCGCCTATAAAACAAGCCTAACTCAACTTTTTGCCCACGTTCTTGGACTCTTTATAATCCTCACGTCACTCTGCACCCAGAAAACATGGGTTCGGAAACAAATAATGCAGGTTCAGGAAGTTATGCTCTATATAGCTTAATCTTGGAATTCTCCTGGAGATACTCCAGACCGTCATCTCGGGACGCCAAGTAAGCTTCTGATACAACAACCACTCACGATAATCACCAGCAAAGTGCATTTCAGAGTTATTGAGCCTCTGGAGATTGTACTCTATCAATGTAGTAAACTTGTATCTAGACTGCCTGGAATTAACAGAGCATCATGACATAGAACAAGAGCTTCTCCGGTCTCTCCGTCAAACGCGCCGTGTAAGTCATATTGGAATTATATGCAACCCTACCACTTCATAAATACCCCCAAACGAACATTAGCAGTCAGACATAATATACTTAAACCACATGCAATGTCTTTGCACTTTTAGGCACTGGCAAAGGAACCATTATGTCACAGCCAGAGCTGGAGCCACCGCCTCCCCCAGGGGCATGACCTAGCTTTGTGCTCTATGAAGCTCCACAATTGGCATCGCATGCTATCTCACACTTGCCTACCACTGTTTCCGCATGCACGAGGATAAAAAGCACAATAGAATGATCAGCTATCGTGAATAGGCCCCAAGAAGCCAGCTAGACCGATTATACCCCTGGATAGATTCAGGGTCTCTGAAGCACAGGCCTGGCAGTGATGATTCCAGCTGCCAACTTACCAGAGGAATAATATTTTTGATTCAGAGAACATCATGACAGATTAATTCATTTTTAAAAAAGATATGAAATCTATTGGGTATCTAACATCAACACTTCATGCTGTGAAATACACAACCATATAACCCAACCAGCTTCCAACTACGCCAATCGCAGTATACGAGCTCGTGAACATCAACGGGAGGAATTCATAGCTCTTGCCAAATATGATCTGGTGTAGGAGTGAGCAGTATAAAATGAGTGGGATGCTCACGGCAATGTACAGTGTGCTGAACCGGTCTAGTAGGAAGATCCTGGGCTTGTTGGAAGCAGGGGCAAGACGGTCAAACGCCATGAGGAAGACAACAAGCCAGGTGATAGTATACAGTGTCTTGATAGGAAATTCTGCCGGAGTGAATAACAGAGGGAAGAGTGATACATGACCGGCAACAGCCAGTGGTCGGAAAGCTCCGAGATGGCGTCTGTCTCGGAGGGCAATAAGACTGAAGGGGATGATGACAAGAAGAATAGCCTTCTCATGAACATGCCAGCCAAAGAGAAAAGAGGCATAGCCACACAGGGTGACAGCACCGATGAACGTCTCCCAGGTTGGTTGAGAGAAAAGCTTGATCAAAGGTAAGACCTGGAAGAACAGTGTGAGAACGAAACATGTTCTTGGGCTGATTTCAGGCAAAACGGCAAAAGCTGTATCTCCAACTAAGCCACGAGTGACACTCTGCAATGCGTTCTTGTCGACAGTCCAGCCAACACGTGGAGCAACTATAGCATGTTAGACCAATGACTGTGGTAGCTGTTCTGAATTAAGGTGGCACTTACTGTGAATCAGAATCCGATCCGCAAAAGAGTAAAGAGCCCAGACATTAGGCGCCCAGTAAGCGTGACATAGGCCACGAGAGAAAGGGAATAATCGGCTCAGAAGCTGAGGGATCTGATTCATAGCTGCAAATGGTCCAAAAGCAGCTCCAAAGATGGTTACAATCCCCAAACCCAGCTTGATCGAATTCAAGAATCGAATTCGGAAGATGGATTTAGACGACAGGCAATATGCTCGGAGGAGATATACGAAATAAGCTGGCGCTAAGTACAAGTAAATGTGCTTGAAGCATAGGAGGGCAGCAAAGATGAGCCCACTGGTTAGCAGCTCATTCTTGTCGCGAGCAAGAACGAGAGACATGACAAGAATTCCGTACATGAAGCCATTGTACTGGAAGTGGATATGGTCGATAATGAGAAGTCCGGGAGAGAGAATGATAGACAGAGCAGCGACCTGAGCAGCGCGACGGGACTTTAGAGGCGCATTGTCGATGAAGGTCTGAAGAGCCCAGACCAGCACAAGCTCTGTAATGATGACAGAAGTTCGTTGGAAGTAGACAGTTTGCCAGCTCTCGTAATCGAGGTTGTAGACTTTGACCATGAGGGGATCAATCAGACGAGCGACGTGTGCGAGGATCCATTCGAAGTAGGCGAAGAAGGGGGGATAATCCAGGGTCCATTCCGACGTCTCTTCGAAGTACCACTTCTCCAGAGGAAGGCTGTTGGTGATAGCGAGCCAATTGCGATGGACTTCGAAGTCGGTCGATTTGCTTTTCGGTGGGTGGTGAGCGACGGCACGCGACGGATATGATGGAACAAGACTCACTATGCGGGGAACAGGAGGATTTTGAAGGCGGCAGCGACGAGCGCAGTCTGCGCAAGTGTTGGGTAATGTTCGCTCATGATGCGCGGTCACTAATTGTGTTGTCGCGGAGCTGGAGATGGCCTCATGACCTTATTGCTGTGGGATGAGTTGAAGTAGAGCTTTACAAGTCATGACGAGAAGGAGATTGGCTCGTGTTCTTTTTTTGACATGAGGTGGTTTGTTCAAGCATGTCCCCACTAAAACACCCTAGCATTGAATGAGTTGACAACTAAGGAAACGGTACAACAGAGCTTCAAACAGCCCATTTCACAATGAGTTGACAGAATTTATTGGATGAGTTCTTAACTAGATAATTAATCCAATGTTAGATCAAGACTTTCAGGCCGTTAGAGCAATCAAGGCAAGTCTAAAGATGCACAATGGTCTCTAGGAACCCTCATAGACGTATCCAATCTGGGGGTCCAGCTATGGAGTTACTTACAGGGGTATAGCTTTGACTTTATTCTGGCCATAGGTGTCAGAGTCTGAGTAACAAAAACAGCCCCCAAACTGTAAGTCTTTGCTTTACTTATAATTCAATTCAAATATATCACGCAATCTCAAAACACCTCGAAAAGGGGTTCACCGTATTCTCTGTAAAGCTACCGACGGCCCGAGCTCTTTTCCCCAGCTTCCAACTCGTTAGCTAGCAAATCCACCAATGATGCTCTTTACTGGGCATCATCAAGCCACGCCGCTCCAGTTAACTTAGGTTGCGCCACAAAACCCTTTTCAAGGCTGAGTTGAATGATCGCATGTGGCTTCATCAAGCCAATGTCTGTTGCCCGTGAGACTCTTCCTTCTTCTCCCTTGTTGTGTTTGGGTATCAATTGGTAGATTCTCTGTTCTCTCATTATATTAATTCTTCTATTACATGCCTCTTTATTGTGTCTCTCGGAACCCCATGGTTGATTCTTGATTGTTGGTCTATAGTGAACCCCCGCTCTAAACTCCAACCACCAAGTACGGTATACGCTTGTTCCAGGGGCTGCATAGTGCAAAGTGTCCTTAGACCTCAGCCTTGCCTCCACCAACTCGGCTCATTCCATTCAACTTCCCGAGCTCGTTTTTTTCCGTGACCCGAACTTGGGAAAAAGGAGAGTGAGTCCGTTCTTGCGCAGGTGTCTCGTCTAGTCTTGTCTTGTCTGCGGTTGAAATATTGCTTCTATCCTTGTTCTTATTTCGTCTTTTGGTCCCCATTGGAAGCCATCTTTACTCTGCTATGAAGGTCTCTTTCTCTTTGGCTGCGCTGCTGGCAGCAAGCCTATCGCAGGCTCAGTATCTCATCAGTGAACTTAGTTTTGGTCATGCTGGAAGGTTTGTTCTACCTTTTTGTACTTTTGTGGTACTGCCCTCACTGTTCAGGGATCCAGCGTTGCTAACCCGTGCTGCGTCTACAGGATAAGCCCACCCGAAGCTCGTGGACAGATCCCCAACTTTGCTGTCCAAGGCAACCCCAACACGCCCGAGGTTCTCTCAAACCGAATTATCTTGACACCTCTTGCTCCTGGTAATCAGCGAGGTGCCGTCTGGGGTCAGCAGCCTTTACTTCGAAACCAATGGATCGCCGACGTCGACTTCCGAGCCAACGGCCCTGATCGTGGCCGTGGTAACCTCAACATCTGGCTTGTTCGCAACGGTCCTGCTACGATCGGCTCTGGAAGCATCTACACTGTCGGAAAGTTCGACGGTTTGGCTCTGGTTATCGATACTTCTGGTGGTTCCAGCGGTATGGTTCGAGGTTTCTTGAACGATGGAAATACCGATTACTCGAGGCAAAGCAATGTCGATGAGCTCTCGTTCGGCCACTGCCCTTACAACTACCGCAACCTCGGCCGACCTTCGCAGGTCAAGCTTCGACAGACCGCCAGGACATTCCGTGTTGAGTTGGATGGTAACCTGTGCTTCGAGTCAGACAAGTTCAGCATTCCCACAGGCTATCAGTTTGGTGTCACTGCTGCTACCCCTGATAACCCTGATTCTTTTGAGGTCTTCAAGATGGTTGTCATGGCTGATAACAGCGACAGTGGTCCTGTTCGTGACCCTCCTAAGCAGAACCAAAACCAAAACCAGGGCCAGAATCAGAACCAGAACCAGCGTGCTCCACCCGTCAGGGACACCTCCAACAGCAACAACAAGCGAAACGATGGCGAGTACGCAGATGAAGATCCCGATATCTTCCAGACTTCCAAGGCTCAGTTTATGGATCTGCACAACCGCCTCCAGAACACCAACCACCAGCTCGCCTCCCTGCAGCGCACCTCCTCACGCCATCAGCAGCAGGATGAGAAGCGCCACGAGGACTTGACTACCCTGATTGGCCAGCTCCGTGCTGATATGCGTAAGCTCGACGATATCACTGCTCTGCACAGCCGTGTCTTGGAGCTCGAGAAGGATATCCAGGGTCTCCGAAAGGAACTCAACCGCAAGCTGCAAAACACCGAGCGTACCTTCAAGGATACGCTTTCTGACCACCACAACTCCCTGTCAGAGACCGTCATGGCCAAGACTCCTGGCCACCGCTTCCTTATCTTTGTTTTCCTCGGAACACAGGGTCTTCTCGTTGCGGCTTATGTGGTTTACAAGAAACGACGCTCATCCATGCCCAAGAAGTACCTGTAAACTCATGAAGAAGAGCTAAAAAGAGGGGGAGTACGTATTCAAGGGAGAACTTCTATTTGGATAGTGAGGTTTGACTTCACGTCTTGTTCCTTGGTATTGATTGCAGTGCTTTGTAAATTAGATGCATGAGCCGTGTGTACATGGGAGAGTTTTTATGTTTAGCAAAAGAAATGAGTATGATGATTAGAAAAAATCATAAAGCGACATTGTAAATCTGAAAGACTATGTATCCAAGACTCATTCTCATTACTTGGACCATACATTCATGCCATTAGACCACTCCCGGACCACCTATAACTATCCACGCATTCAAACACTAAACATTTCAGACTCGCTTGCCTTGCTCGCCGATAGTTTCATAACCAAATGCAAGCATTCATATCGTCGTTAAATCTTCTCAAAGCTGCCGTTGATCACATCAAGCATCTCGTCGCCCTTGGGGGCAGCAGAGGTCAAGTTCTCATAGCCTCCAGGTGTGACGAGGATGTCATCTTCGATGCGAACACCACCAACTGGGTAATATGTCTCGAGGAGGTCTTTGTTAATGAACTTGGCATGTGACGGGTTGTTCAGGAAGTATCCCTCAATAAAAGGACGGCAGAAGTAGCTTCGTCAAGTTAGCTTATGGATCTCGATTTCGAAAGAGGTATGGTACTCACATTCCTGGCTCGATTGTCACAATCATATTGGGTTGGAGAGACTGTCTTGGCTTTGTAGGCGGGGAAGACGAAGCCATACGATGCATGGCCACCAGAGCTGTGGCAGTCACCATCTCACGCTTACCGCCCTCGACGTGAAAGTTATCTCTCATCAAGAGACGCTCATAGCCAGTGACATCATGAACCTCAAGACCAACATGATGACCGAGACCGTGGGGGAAGAACGCAGCAACGGTTCCCGCTTTTTGAATCTCCTCAAAGTTTCCCTTTAGAAGACCCAACTTGCGTAAGCCTTGGAGAGCCACATCGCTGGCATGAAGCTGAAGTTCGTAGTAGACAGTGCCGGGTCGAACACGTGCTATACACTCTTCCTGCATGCGCTGCACAATAGAATAGATAGCAGAGGCTTCCTTCGAAAAGGAACCACTGACAGGGAGAGTACGGGTGATGTCGCTGGCGTAGCATTGGTACTCACAGCCAGCGTCGACAACAATCAGTTGCTTGCCCTCGAGAGGCTGGTTGTTGGCTCCGTAGTGTAGAATCGAAGCATTGACACCAGCGCCAGCAATGATAGGGTATGCCTGGGCGTGAGCACCACGTGAAGTACAAGCGGCAAGGAGAACTGCCTCGACATCTTGCTCATTGCGCATAGTAAGGAGACGTTCAGCCACGGCACGATGAGCAGCGGCAGAAATACGTGAAGCGCGACGGATGAGTGCAACTTCATATTCCGTCTTGATTACACGGGCCTCATCCATGGCAGGTCGAAGCTTGGAGCAGTTGATCTGTGTCTGTCCACGTGGTCGATCAGTTAACTTAGGAGCCTGATCAGAATGAAGGACGTATAGAGTCTTCTCAGGACGGAGTTGGCCATGAAGGAATTTGGACAGCTGAGCAGTATATCGAACATCATCGACGTCGTATTTGCGCATAGCCTCTGCTGCGTCAGGAGTTGGGCCGTGATACAAGACCTGTCGCGGCTCAGCGTAAGGGATCCAAAGAGTGAGACGATCCATGGCGATTTCGTAAGTAACGGCACAGTCGGGAAAGTCAACGCCAGTCATGTAGTAGAAGCTGTATTTTTATTAGTAAATCTTCTTCATAGGGACTGTGTAGCATACTATCTGCGTTGCTTGAAAGGAGGCGACTGGTCTGAGTCCTCATAGAGGCGTGTAGGCTCGCCGGGAAGATAGATGAGTCCATCAGTAACGCCGAGCTCTTTGACGACCTTGCGCGCATGTAGTTTTGCTTCACGGTATGTCAGTGTTCGTTGGTTCTCAAGACAGAGCTTCTTGGAACATACCGGGATACTTGTTACCACTGCTGCTTTTACCACCGCAATCATCGTCACTCTTCTTCACCTCAACACACCTACCACAAAGCTCGAGTCAGTGATCTGAGCATTACACCGCATCAATGAGGATATAGGAGTCCAAGATCAACTCACAGCGCGTCAAATTCATCCTCAAGCACAAACTCGTAGCTCATTGACCTTCTTTCACGTGCTTGAGGCCTCTGCTCCCCGCAGACGGGCTTCGGCGGCGTTATCGGCGGTGCCATCTGCGTGCACTATAAATGCAGTACAGGCCTTGTTGACTCGTACGTAGGATCGAACGAGCGTGTTAAAATAGGGCCGAACGGACAAAAAGAGTTGCTCAAGGAAGGGTGTTGTTTATTGAAAAGAGAGAGAAGCTTCAAGTTTCATGTGATAACACATACACTAAAGCCAGGTACTAAGGTAAGGTACAGTTGGAGTTACAGTATCCGTCCGTAATCAGTCAGCCACAGTGTCCCCCGTATCGCTTCCTTGCGGTGCTCATCGGGAGTTGTCACAGCGTATCGTAACCCCCCCGATAACGCCCTTATAAGCCTTCTAGTTAAGCCCAACTGCACTAATTCATCCATTTCATGACGCAACCAGATCGAATAATGAGACGCTTTTAGTCCGCTGCCGTGGATTTGTTGAGGATTCCGTAGATTAGATTGCGGGACGATCCGATCTTGTATCCGCAAATAATTGCTTCAGTGGCTGAAAGATCTCGTATCTCCGAGCCAAGCAATGGAAAATGCACATATGATACTCAAGTCAACCACTTTCAATGTCTCATATGCCTCATGGCAAGTCTCATTACAATTGGATGAATCTATACTCAAAGCTGAATTCATTGCAGTGCTAACAAGTAGTCTTCTTCTCCGTGATCCTACACCTTTCATTCAGCTTCCCTCCCTCCTCTGTTCACATCCCCTTCATCTTCATCTTCAACCTCAACCTCAATAGACAATCCAATGTTTGTCCAAGTGTACACCAGTTCCAGCCGCCGTCTATGTGCATTGGCCATATCTAAAAACGCGATCATTCCTTTGCCATACTCTTCAACCGTGGTATCCTAGCCCCTTTAACAGTCCAAGCACTCCGTTCCAAATCAAAATCGCTCTTCCCATGAAATACAAATCAAGATCAAAATCACTAGCCGACGCCTCGCGCGCTTTCCGTCCTCCCGTATCATGAGTGGGTATCAAATGTAGCGACCGTTACATTCCTTGGAATCCTCCTCTTCCAGAGCCAAAGAAGCCTCCCCAATCCGCCTGCATGCCCTGTTCCGTAAACATTTGTTGTATTTGCCTTTCTTGATGCCGTTGTGCGTGCGCTCGTCGGTTTGACATGGCGTGCCCCTGATGAATCGCGTGCGTTTGTGACACTGGTCGTCGTTGTTGCATCATCGGTTGACCGGGCTGCATTCCCATTATGGCTGATGGACTGGCAAACATCGGTTGGTGGCCTGGTGCACTCATCATGGGCTGGCCCTGCTGGTGCATCATGTAGGGCGGCGGTTGTCCAAAGATCTGGCTTTCCACATCGTCGAAAGTTCCAGTCAAGAAGAGTTGCATATCTTGATTCTGGTCTCCCATAGTGGTGGGCTGGTCTGTCTTGCCCGGGAATCCCAATTCCATCATAGGCTGGTTGGGATAGGCAAAAGGATCCTCAGACGGGAACATGAGCGAGTCGAGTTTGTTGACGGGGTTGTGCATACCCATTTGCTGCCCTGGGTATGGGTAGCGCTGAGTACTTGTCGCTGCGCTGCTGGTTGACTCTGGGGTACTTCGCTGCAAATCGGGAGACATGAAATCACCAAAGTTGGCTGAGAAAGTGTTATCTTGAAAGGCTGTCATGCCTCCTCCGGGCAGATCCATCGTTCCTTGGGACAAGGTCGTAGGGTACGAGCTTGTTGACATCTGACTTGCACGAGTAAAATCTGTCGTTCCTATCGAGGACATGCTTGCGGGAATTGGAGTATGATGAGACGAAACAGAAGAAGGCCGTCCTGTAGGGGCGGGTCTCTTCTTTGAAGGGGCTTGTCGTATCGCTCCAGCATCCAATTGCTCTGGTAATTGATCGAATAGAGCCTGGTTCAACATCGTCAGTAAAATCCCTCGAGTTCGAATTTTTAGGTCATACCTTGAGAGCACTGGTAACTCGTTCGGCGGACATGCTCTTCTCTGCTAGTGCTGCAATCATTTGCCTTCCAGCTCGAGCATCTGCTAAAACCTCGCCAGAACCGGGTTTCTCGGGGTTTTCTGTAGCATAGAACACAAGGGATAGGACGGCAAAGAACTCAGTGTACAGCATGAACCAGTACGGTCCACTGAGAACCCGCTGTTTGCGGATTTCCAATCCAATGTGCACAATGTTACGAGAGACGCTAATGGCTGCGGCTGCACAAGCATATGATAGCTCGTCGACCTTGCCTCCTTGACTCAAACGAGGAGAGACGTAGTGCAAGAATGGTCGGTATAGCACAAGTTGGACATGTGCATAGGCAAATCTCAACAAATGACGGATTCTGTCACCTTGGTTAGTAATGCTCTACAACATCTTCACAAATATCATTGCCGCACTTACCGAACCGTCTCAATTGGCCCCTCACCACTTGGGCGCCAATGCTGGGGTAGCCTTTCAAACCAAGAATGAAGCTCAGCTTCGATTTCCTTGATGCGGCCATAACTAATTAGATAGGTGGAGGCAGGTTTGTTGTCTTTTGAAACGGTCTGGCCCAATCCCTTCGTTGGATAGACGTATTTCGTGACCTTTGCCAAAATTTCCATGAGCTCCGAATGGGCGTTGAACGCTTGGAAGAAAGATGGTGATCCAGGGGGTGGTCGCAAAATTCCGGTGTGTGTAATAAACTCGTCATCAACTTCCAAAGGGAATGGCTGATCGATATCGTCCACGTTAAGGAGGAGAGGAAAGCCAAGTAAGGTAGAAACATAAATATCCATTTGTCGGACCACGTAGAACACACGTTTCCGGACTTCCTGCTCAATGGGATCGATTTTTTCATGCTGCAAATGTCGATGAAGGCCTATTCGGAGTGACGAGCGCAGTGCAATACCAACGAAAGAATAGCAGCTGCTGAGATTCGAGGTGGCTTGGAGGAAAAGAATAATAAATAGAAGAGCTTGGAGTGAAATAAGGTCGCGGCAATCGGTGACGTCGTGTAATACTGATCGCGCAGCATTGTAGTATTTGAGGCCCTCTTCCGTCGCATCTTGATAGGGCATGCTTCCTGGGTCGTTATCATCGAGATTGTTGTACATGCACCCAAGAGACATGACAGAGAATAATAGTCCAAGATATTGTGTTTCGTCCTTAGTTAGATTGTCCAATGGTCGTTCGTAGATCTTGTCCATTTGCTCGTAGAAAGTGGGAACGTGAAGAATTCGAACGAGACATGTCGCGCAGCTGAGGGAATAATAGCACAGCTTCCGGGCAACGTCCTTTGGCGGGAGCTCTGGGTAGCTTGGGACTGCTGAGAAGGGTGTTCCGACCGATGATAATGAGGGCGACTCCAGGCCAGCCGGTCGTTCGGCACGAGGCAGAAACGGCGCTTTCGAGGACGAACCAAGCATTCCTCGGAAATGATCCTTCATACGTTTCAAGAACACAGCGCCAGAGGAGTTGCCGTGAAATTCCAAACTTCCCTTCTCGTCGATATCAAGTTGGCCGACGGAATCGATCATTGAAGTCAGATGGGCTTCATTTTGCTCAGGCTGGGGTGGTGGAGGAGGAGGCTGTCGAGCCTTGGAGGCTTGGGCACGAGCATTTTCGCGATTGCGGAATTCTTGCTGAATTGCTGGATCAAGATTCGGGTCGGCCAGGTCGACATCGGGCATAAATTTGTGAAGTAGAGACTCGGCGCGTTGTAGTCGACTTTCCAGGGCTTCGATGTACTGTGGAGCCGGGTTTCTTCTCCTGTTTGAAGGTTTATCGTACGTGCATTCTGCATGTAACGGTCAGCCACCGCGTCGTTTTCCAGTATGAGGGTCAAAGTGTATAAGAACAAGCGATTGAGCGATAAATCAGATAGGAGCCACGTACCATAACTATAGACAGAGCAGTGCGTGCATGGTTGCTTGCCATCACACTTAATCTTCTTCCGTCGGCATTCATCGCATGCGCGCGTTACTCGTCGTCGCTTCTGAATCGGTTGGGATGACGCGCCGGGTTGTGGGTTGCCGTCTTCGTCAAGATCGTTGTCGGACTTGATGCTCGCTGATGGCGACGGAGCATCATCGTGCCAGTCGTGAGCCGACTGGCCAGCGTCGTTGTCACCGACGTCCGGAGGCATGTCGAACTTGATTGAATTAGCAAAGGACCATGGAGTTCATCACTCGACATTGGTGACTTGAGGGGATAAGGCGATCGGGGTATGAAATTTGGAGTGTCTTGGCAAAGGCTAGGGCCCCATCGCCGATTGAACTCGCAGATGGGACGGTTTCCTTGTAAGGATACAGCGCAACAGACAATGTTGATGCGAATGCCAGGTAGAGAAGAGGAGGTGAGTTCGGGGGGGACAACGCTGAGTCGCCAAGGAACAACGGGGAGAGCCGATGGGCGGGTGATTGATGTTGCAGGTTTTCACTCACCAGTTAATAGGCCTCTTGGCCACGATGAAAAGGAAATAACGAGCTGGGTATTTATTGTGAGAGGAAAACGAGAAAGGAAATGTCGTCGTCGTTGTCGCCGCCGCCGTGCGGCAGAATTGGGAATTGATTGGAGCGGGCAGTCGAAAGAGTCGAAGAGAGTCAAAGGGACTACAGAGTGAATGAATTGCAGATGCAGTTGTTGCAGGGTCGCAAGCGTAAGTTGTGAGGCAAGTGGTAGCCCATATCCCAATCGCCCCCAAGACTCACGGCCTAGGCCATCAGCGTTCAAGAAAATTCAGTTAAAGTTCCCGCGAAGAAAATGGCAGGGTCAAGAATAGAAATAGAAGAGTAAGGTAGGTAGGTATCCAAGACTGAAATGAGATGGTGATGATGGGGGGAAGCGCCCTGGTAGAGAGAGTCTGAGACTGGGAGTGAGTGCCCTGATGCTGGTGCTGGCGCTGGCGCTGGTGTTGGGCAATAGACGGGGGATAGCCTGTCGTCGTAGCAAGTACCGTTCCGTAGCGTGCTGCACTGCACTGACTTGACTTGGACTTGACGGAACCTAACTGAACTGAACTGGGTATGGACTGAGCCAGAAGGGACTAACTAAACTGTTCCAAGTCAAAGAGAAAGGGATGAGTAGGAGTAGGTAGTTGTAGCGGGCGGGTTTCGCGACCGAGGCGGGTACAGATGATTCGGTTTGGTTTGGCTTGAGCAACAACAGGAGAGTAACAAGCCCAGTACAAGCAACAATACTGCAACAGACAGTAGTTAGGTAACCTACGAACGAACGAAACGGGGTGAGCGAACGAGAGCGAACGAGAGAGGGGAGAACTACGAAAGAGGTGGAGATGCTAGAGACGGTAACTCGAACGGGCTCTCCAAAAGGACCTCAGTCTCAGTCCAGTCTGAGTCTGAGCCTGAGCCTGCCCGAGCCTGGGCTGGTCTTTTGGGGCTTTGGATCGGGGTCCTTGGGCGGAGCCAATTACCACGGTACTTGATACCGTATTATCAGCACGGTACAGTCTGGTCACTCGGTCTTTCGCGCTCATGTCTCAATCCTAGGTGACTGACTAGTGAGAGGATGCAGCAGATACGATAGGTGAGGCCACCTTTGAGGGTGATATTCAGGTCTCCAAAGAGACGGTGGCAGATGCTAAGATTCTACCAAGACCCAGGGCTGGCAAACAAGAGTTGCCAAAGGGATGATGAGACACAAAGGCTGGGAAATTCTAGTGCCAAGCAATACCAAGGCACAAAACATGTCGAGCCAAGAGTTGAAGCCAAGTAAAATCAAACGCCAGTGGATGAATGAGTGGCATGGGCACCTGAGGGAACAGCCCAGCACGAGACGCGCAATGTCATTTCAACGGACTTCCAATGGCCCAAGAATGGCTGTGGCCGTGAAACCGCTGTACTCTAATAAGCGACGAGTATGAAAAGGAAGAACGGCAATTGGAGAGATTGCAGACGCGTCAACAAGAGACTGAAAGCTTGATGTTTTCAATACGACCTAGAGCAAGGGATAATTGAGTTAAGGTTGCGGGTGTAACAGCCGTGAAATAACCCGTACAGCTAGGCCAGCCAAGAAACAGAAAGCAAGAGAGGTTATTCAGCCATTTCCAAAATAAAAATACGAATATTGATCTCTGTCTCCATCAACTCACGATGTCGGGTTGAGGAACCTCATTTTGGTGCATCACACATTGCGGCGTTGCGCAATTCTACCAAGGGAGATGACCGAGACGGAAGGGTTCAAGGAAAAGACGGCTTCTGAAATGTCACACTGTCCTCTAAAAGTCCTTTTGTTACTGCAGGGGGGATCGGCCTTCAAGTTTACCAGGGCAGGGAGGTGAGGTGACATTGGGTCCAGCGTATACCTTTTAGACAGGTACCAGTTTTTTGAGTTGCTCACTGTTCACTGCACTGACTTACAAAAGAACCCCCCTCGTCTTGAGATAACTACCACAGTGTCTCCATATCTCCATGCCTCATCTGTTGTGCTGTGCCGTGGGCTTCTTTGAGAAACGACTCGCGCAACGTCGATAGTGTCTTATTGCGTTGGTGAATACTCACAAAAGTCGTTGATGCTGCTCATCAACACTTACCCAGATTCTCTAGAGACTATCACTTGGCGCATTGCCCAAGTGAGTCAGGTCCATGCCCCCAAATAGACTATCACCTCGTAAAATGCGTCGGTGGCTGGTCTACCGGGGCTTTCCTTCGACAATGCTTCTACTCATCAAACAAGAAGGAATTGGAAACACGAATAACACATTGCAGTACCAACTCGTGCCCAGCTACAGCAGGATCACGGCTATGACGGGACGGCGACCTCTAGAAAAGAGAAGCCATCTCCACTGCTCAGGGCCCTGCAAGTGGACGGATACATCCATCAACCCCAAAGCCGCGCGGCCGCAAAATAAACTCGCAGTCAGTCTCAGGGACAGACCCCCTTTGCATTTTGGGACCAACCGGCCGCTCAGCGCCGTCGTATGCACAAGCACAAGCTGTTGCACCGGCGGATTCAAGATGGCCAGCGTCACTTTTCTTCAATGGATGCCGTTGATTGAAGCATTGAAATGAGACCCGATACAACTTTCAGGGACCACGGGCTGCTGGCTGCTGTAGCAGTGTAGAGTGTAGACGACCACTACGCCATTGATTACGGTCTGGTACCGTTCCAACGCCTCGAGTCGCGAGTACCGGTACCCAGAAGTAATTTTAAGCACCCGCTAATTGGGAGTCGAAGACACTCACTAACTGGCTAGGGGCAATGTATAAACCGCCCAAAAAAACGCAAAACGCTCTAGACCTATATATACCCTTAGTATATAATCTAAAAAAGGTCAGAATA
>JAAOAR010000136.1:0-47366 GCA_013395995.1 Fusarium pseudoanthophilum | reverse complement strand
ATTCCCATTCAACCATCACTAACCCCCCCAGGCTGCCTCGCTCTTCTCCGCCCCATCTTCCGCAAATTCATCCCAGGCCTTTCCTCCGGCAACACCACCTATCCCGCCAACGGCCTCAGCCACGCCTCAAACACCTACACCAACTCCATCGCCATGCGCCGCTCCCGCAGCCCACGGGACGTCGAGGAGGTCATTGAGGGCCAGCGTGCGTACGCCTATCTGGACTACGACGCAATCAGCTTACCAGGCGCCAAAGACGTCAACTCCATATCGCGGCTGCAGGAGCGTGAACGTCATACACCTAGCATGACTGAGTCTGGCGGTAGAGGTTCCCTGTCGTCGCAGAATAGTGCCCGATGATGAAATTTCCTTGTGATCTGTGATATTGATACCTTGAACCTTTCGTTGGATATATACCCCTTTTGTGCGTTTTGACTCATCTTGAGGCGAGTTTTGTAATCATGAGGAGAGATGAATTACGTGTCTAACTATTATACATACAGCTTGGTTGATTGATACCCCCCATTTCATTTCTCAGCGTTCAGTACCGGATACTCTGGAAGCTGCCAGTTTGCGATCTTGGTATCAAGGCCCATTCCCTGATCTAGCTTGAACCACGATGCCAGTTTTCCCAGCGTGTGAAGCATCTGCACCCCAAACTGCGTCTTTGGCGCAAACACCGCTCTAGCGAAGGCGCTCTGCTCACCCTGCATACATGTCGCTATCGGTCGATAGACCTCCTCGTATCTCTTGACGCCCTGCAAGACTCCCTTACTGGGATCTTTCTTGTGCAGAGTTGCTACTTCGCCAGCGAGGATGTACGCTCCGACGATACCCCATGTTGTTCCGAAGCCATTTGCAGTCTGAGCATGAGCTGCGTCGCCGAGGGCTACGACGCGGCCTTTTGACCATGAACCAGGCGTGAGTCGAACTTCTTGGCAGGGCGTGGAGTACAGATCATCTGCTTCTGGTGAATTCTTCAAGGCCTCCATGAACCGAGCACTCTCCCATTTTCCATCTGCAAAGACATCTGCCCATGCAGCTTTGAGATCATCTAGCTTTCCCGACTTGTGCGCTGCCGCAAGACCCTCGTTCTGGCTCTGTATATTCATGTACACGCGCGTCATGTCCGGGCTGTCCTTTCTTGTACCGAGCCAGCGTGAGCCAGGCATGTGGCAGAACGTGAAGCGGTTTGTGTCGTGCGGTCTTGAGAGGGTGCTGAAGAAGCCGATGTAACCACCAAGGAAATGTCGTGGATCTGGGGCTTCAGGTCCAAGCATGAGCTGTCGCGTCCTGGAACCTGTGCCATCAGCAGCGACGACGAGATCAAAGTCATCTTTCTGACCATCATCAAACTCGACATGAACCTTTCCATTCGGATCATTCTCATCATCCTGCATCAGACTCGCAACACTTGTTCCAAAGCGATGCTTCACATTCTGCTTATCCCGCGTAAGCCCCAAAAGAATATTCACAAGATCACCACGCATAATCTCATACTCAGTCGTGACACTCTGATGCCCCGTCCCGCTCTCGATCGTCGGAAAAAACACCTTTGTCCTCCCATTCGTATCAATCATCTGCGTCCCGACTTCATGAACATGCTTAGCGCGAATCGCAGGCTCAATACCCATCTTCTTCATGACAGCTACACCCTGATGCCGAAGATCAAGCTGTTGACCATTCGTTCTGGGTTTGGGGGAGCGCTCGACGAGGGTGATTTCTGCGCCGGTGCGGGAGAGCCAGTGGGCTACTGAGGGGCCAGCGATGCCGCCGCCTACAACGAGAACTTTGAGTGTGGACATTTTGGCAAAGGATGGAAATAGTCGGTTATGAATGATGAAGAATTGATCTGATAACTTTATTTGCGAGATGAAGTCTAAATACACTGTGATATCGGTGATTTGCACCGGCTTATTTGAGGTGAATGGCCCGTCTTACGCCAAAACACCGAGAGACAACATACAATGTTTTCGCAAAAAAGCCACTTAATTCAGCCACGAATTATAAGATCGGGGCTTTTGACCTGTTCATTTATTTGTCGGATCTAAGGCTTGATTTCCCCGGGCAGATCAGACCATTCTCTCGTCGCGCTGGTATCGCGGGCCGTCATGTAATTTTCGCATTCCCAATTGGGGAGACGCATCGCTCAGCTGCAGCCAACACTTGAAGCGACAGGCCTGATACGTAATTGTCATTGCCAAATCCCAATGACCTGATTTCTTATCGCTGACGTGTTGTGTTGGTTCTCGGCCCCCAACTCGTGACGGTCCAGAACAGCTCAATCAGACATGATAGGCATGCAACGCGACATCACAGCCCCAATACAAGGCATAGCCCAAGGCCTTCTAGAAGGACGGCAAGAATCCTTCCATTTCTCGCATTCAATCAGATGCTCCATCTTGGCGTTGATCATTACGCCCAGCCTTGCAGCAATCGCCGCCCGTAGATCTCCCCAAGGCTTAGCACCCAGAATTCTGTTGCCTGTTGCGTGGGTGTAGCCGGGCGGTGGCTGTAACGTTCGTTATTAGCCTAACAGTAATTACTCCAATAAACGTGCATTACCCCGCAGGCTTGTTAGTGCACCAGCAATTGGGCTTGGGAGTGAGAACCGGATCATCGGCATGATTTAATTTATCCTTGTGATCAATTCCGCTGGGGATGCTTATCCAACCAGTCACACACGCGCCTGCACTGCCTCGCTTGTCCACAAATGATGCAAACGCGGAGAACATGGCAAGATCGAGGGGTCCAGCACCGCGGCACAGTTCCGTGATATAAACTGCCAAGTTTCCTCTTTACAATCAGATCAGACAACAACAAGACAATTATCAACAATCAACCTCATTCATTTAAAATAATCTACCATTTGTATATTATTTACACATTTACACTTTGAAAATGGCAGCCCCTCCGGCTTATCAGGCCGTGGACGATGCACCCGCCCCCGTCCAAGATGACCTCATATCCCCATTCACAGATCTCCAAATCGACTCCCTTCCCCACGAACCAGACTCCAGCACCTGTCTCGCCCACCTCCGTCTCCTCTTCGCGTTCGAAGCGCTCAAAGAAGACATTGGCTACACAGATGGTCTCTGGGGATTATGGGATACTCGCGCTGATGGAAACATGGTCGTCCATGAGAACGGCGATGTTGATGAGCATCCCGCCGCGGGGGAGTTTAACCGTGAACTAGAAGATAAGAAGAAATCACTGAGTAAAATCCGTGAGAAGCGGTGGGCGCTGTTTGTTGCGAGGGCTGTGGATCGGTATGAGGCGTGGTGGGATTCACTCCCGAGGGAACTGAGCCCGTTGACGGAGGGTGCTATGACTGATAAGAACTCTCTGTCTTATGCGCAGTTTCCTGTTGGTGATGCGCCTCGTTGGTGGGAGAAGAAGACCCTTCCGCCTCTGGGTAAGTCAATTCAACGACAGAGCAAGGCAAGCACTGACAAATTGTAGACGTGTTGATGGTATATCACTCTCACATGTTGAACCCCTACAACTTCCTCGAAGACTGCATCCGTCAAGGCCACCGTCAATTCTGGCAGTCCGGAATGCCATGGAGTCTCGTCAACGCCGCCATCGACGGCTCCTTCAGCTACAACGTCTCAGACGATGACAAGGCTCGTTGGGTCGCTCAAACAGGCCGTCAATGGGAAAACGTCGACGATCCTCTCGTCAAGGCAATCTCTTGTCCTAACAAGAACTGCGCGCAAGTGTTTGACGTCCCTTGGACAACCTGCGGTCTCGAAGAAACACCCAAATCCCCAGATCGACCGGGCTTAATGGGCGCAGGCTACGGCGACATCAGGTTCGAGGCGCGCTGTCCAAAGTGCAATACACGCGTGACGAAGGAGACACTCAGCGTTGTCAAGTTCTGCAAAGATGCTGAGAACGTCGTGTTCAAGAGTTATCCTATGCCTGGGACGATTCTCTGGCCAAACAGCGGAACACCAGTCCCCATCACCGTTCGAAAGGGAAATTTATTCGATCAGCGCATGTTTCCCAATCGCATGATTCAGCATGTTTTGCGCATTCAGATCCAGAATCTCCTTGATTCACCGGATCCCGAGGATCCGCCTACCATGGAGACTGTGCGCAAGTTGATCGAGTCCGAGGCACTTCTCAAACCGAGTGCTCTCGCTGTTATCAACGGCAGTGTTTCAAGTGGACGAGCTGGCCTCGTACCAGCTTTTTCAAAAGTCTGTATTCGCAAGATGATGTCTCGATACTGGGAGAACTTCAGCCCTTTCGCTCTTGATCTCTGCGGCGCCGTGATGCGACAGGGAATCTTTGCTGAAAAGATGTGCAAGCTCGACTGGCTACACTCCCCCACCGCGCGAGAGACCATGGACAGATGTTGTCTGAAGTATAACCGCTTCATGAGGATCATCGCTAAGAATCCCAAGAAAACTGCTGTTCCTACTCTTGATGTCGATCTTGGCTGGCACACCCACCAGCTCATGCCCTTGTCGTACTTTATGTACACCACCAAACGAGTGTTCAAGTACGTGCGGCACGATGACAAGATCGAGGATGAGAAATTAAACGATGGGTTTGAGTGGACGAGCAAGATTTACCAAGAGATGTTTGACGAGGTCTACTCAGAGTGTACATGCTGGTACTGCGAGAGTGTAAGAGCCGCACACGTCACTTCAATCGGTCGCGTTCTCAAGCTCTCCCACAGCGAGAAGAGTAAGCTACCTCCATTGGTACAAGAAGTATAACTGACAAATTTAGTTGCCGACAAGTTTTACGAGTCTGGAGCAGCAGATATGTGCCCCCCCGACAACTCAGCCCATATCTCCTCCCACAACGCCGTCAGGACATCAAACGAAGGCCTCGTCGCAGCAAGCCACGTTGAAAAAGTGCAAAACAGACTTCGAGAGGTTCAGAACAAGCGCCTTGAAGAGAACTACCAAAAGGCGTGTAAACGCGCTGAGAAGAAGGGGCGTAAGCTTCCACCTAAGGATCAGTACTACGATCACTGGGGTTATTCCTACTGGAGTAAGTCAACTCTCCCTGATCTAAAGATTGAATGCTGACTGATGTGTGTAGTGTATGGACCATTTATGGCGCCGGTTGTGTTTGTTCCGGTGGCATATGCGTATGGAGCTGCGCCTGGTTGTGCGGCGGGAAGTTGTGGAGGGAATGCAGCGGGTGGAGGATGTGCGGGCGGTGGAGATGGTGGTGGTGGATGTGCTGGGGCTGCATGTTCTGGAGCTGGAGGCTGTGGAGGGGGAGGATGCGGCGGCGGCGGTGGATGCGGAGGAGGAGGTGGTGGTTGCGGTGGTGGAGGAGGTTCTTAAGAAGCCTGTCGGTATATCAGTGGATGGAACTTGTTGCAGAGAAGAATGTCTTGAGCGATGCCCCTATAGATAGTTAATTTGACCTGTTACTTCTAGCGACTGGCCAATTCATGAATATGTATGTTTACTACTGCGTCTATCTCGATCTAATCCTCAAGCAAACGGTCCATCAAACAACCACTTCCCAATAACCTTCTGAGCCTCTACCAACTTCAACTCAGCATCCTTAGACAACTCTTTATCCCCATGAAGCAAGACCAGATTCTCATACTTATCATACGCATGAATCTGATCCGGAATCAACAGCCATCTATAACTTCCCTCTTTAGTCTTGGTCTCAAACGAATACCTCTCATCGTCCAGTATCAACTCCCCCTTAGGCCCAATTTCTTCTCTCCCCACTGTCTCATTCCCAATCTCTCTCCCTGTGAGTCCACAAATCATCCTCCACGATTCTCCCGCCAGCATATCAAGCTCACACGCAAGGAAGAAGATATTTGGCGGTAGTTGCTCTTTCTCAGCGAAAATAGGATTCAACAATGGATCATGATGATCTTGACCGGGTAGCGTGTACGCAGCTTCGAAAACTGGCGAGAGCGGAAACAGCATATCCGTCTTCTTTGCTCGAAACCCTCCAAATGAAGGTTTCCACTGTCGAGTCTGTATCTTGTACTCTTTCCTCACAGACATGTCGGCGACTGCATACATCGGCACAGCGGTCTTGATGCGTCGTACGCCATCGCCACTCCCGCTCATGCTTGGAAGGAGGGCTACAGAGAGCGCGAGGTTTCCGCCAGCTGATGAACCCATGATTGCAATGCGGTCTTGATCAATTGGGAGAGATGAGTCGGAGAGAGCAGCCAGGATGAGCGCTTCGAGGTCGTATACTGGGGTCGGGAAGTGAGTACGTGGTGATTTGGAGTAATCCAGCGCGATGACGAGAACAGAGTGCATGTTGG
The DNA here is from genome assembly GCA_013395995.1 of Fusarium pseudoanthophilum. Taxonomy (NCBI): domain Eukaryota; kingdom Fungi; phylum Ascomycota; class Sordariomycetes; order Hypocreales; family Nectriaceae; genus Fusarium; species Fusarium pseudoanthophilum. The sequence goes on along the minus strand of JAAOAR010000136.1, from coordinate 41,095 downwards.
CGAATGTGTAGTTGAAGTGGTCGTCATCACGAGGATCGCCCATGACGAAACCGCCGCCATGGATGGTAAACACCGTAGGGAGCTTTTCTTCAGAGGTCTCATCAAAGGTTTTGGGGAAGAACATTCTATGGCTGTTAGATCCTGTCAAAGCTCTGAGTTGAAGACGTACCGTAGTGATAGCTTTGGCCGACACGCGTATGACTTTGTAAGAGTCGGCGCGGTAGCAGGCGTCACGATCTTTTCTTTCAGCGAGAGACCATAGTTCGCAACGACGATGAAAGCTCGAAGCGCATAGGCTATGACTGAGCATTTGATGGCGGTTAGTTTGGGGAGAGGCTCTTTGAAGCGCCGATGGGCTTCCTCGAGGGTGATTTTATCGTCTGGCATGGCGTTCAATTGAGTGAAACAGAGTTTATGAGGATGAAGATGTGAGGTTTGGGATAATAAGTAGTCTCGCGTGCCCCCGCTACGTCGTTCGTATCCGAGCGTGCCTCGGGAGGCGAGAAAGTCTATCTTGGTTCGCTGCAACTAGCGCGGTCGAGGCTGAGAGGGAATACGCAATTGATCATCGGCTTCAAACGGCATGTGATTCGACGGGAAAGATCCCTGCGATACTTCCCACACAACGATCACGGCTCACGGCAGGCGTTGCGACTTGCCGTTGCACAGCCGCATAGATGAGTAAAATTCCATTCGATCGGAAAGCTATAATTATTCTATCAATTCTCTTACTCACCCGTTGCGCAGTACATTCCATCGTCAGACGAACAAATGAACTAAATCTCGGACTTCTCAATCACCGACGCTAAACCTCTCCCAGCGCCGACATCCCCGAATCCTCCGCGCCCCCGAAGCCACCGAAACCACCGACGCTCTCTCTCTCCCTTCTACACTCTTAAATCCCCCATCGTCATCATGGCCGAACTACGAAAATACGCATGTTCGATGTGCGCCCGACGCAAAGTAAAGTGTGATCGTCAACATCCCTGCTCAAACTGTCAGAAGGGTAGAGCAGAATGCACATACGAAGCGCCTCCTCCGCCGAAGCCTCGAAAGAGAGCTGCGGACGAGGATTTGCTGGCAAGGTTGGCAAAGTATGAGGAACTGATGAAGAAGAGTGGCGTGGATTATAGTCAGCATGCTAATGTTTGGGTGACGTCGGGGTTGGAGGCGAAGAGGGAGGATGATATGACGGTGGAGGATGCTGCGACAGAGTTGTAAGTCCTTTTCATCGATAGTATGTACTGAAGCTGATGTATGCAGGTGTCTTTGGTCAAAATTGAGCCATGAGGTAAGTCATACGGATAATGATACGTCGCTTCGCCTGACATCGTCACAGCTCAAGTTTCCTCCTACGCTTACACTGCGTAACAAAGACGACCCATTCCTCCATCCCTCACCATCATTCCACTCCATGGTTTTCGACCCTGAATCAAAAGCCTACGAAAATCATCCAGAACCAAAACAGATCTTCTTCTACTGGCAGACCTTTGTCGAATGCGTCAATCCCCTTATCAAGGTCGTTCACGTCCCAAGTCTACAAAAGCGCATTTTAGAAGCAAGCTGGGATGTAGCAAGCATACCGAAGCCCCTCTCAGCACTAATGTTCTCTATTTACCTCCTTTCAGTCACGTCACTGTCGTCAGAAGGTTGCCTGTCGTCCTTAGGGGAGGACAGAGGGCCATTGCTCACGCGCTATCGTATCGCCACGGTTCGGGCACTTACGGCAGCTGATTTCATGACAACAAAGGATCTTGAGACTCTTCAGGCTATGGTGCTGTTTACGTTTTCGAATCCAGAGACCGAACTGGCTAGTACCATGACGGCAGTTGCCATAAGAGCTGGACAGATGATGGGTCTACACAAATCAGACACCGACTCAAAACTATCCTTTTTCGAGAAAGAAATGCGGATAAGATTATGGTGGCAGATAAAAGGCCTCGACTCTCGAGTGCGCGCTAGTTCAACACCAGGAATAAAACTCGCAAGATCAGAGTTCGGAGATATTCGCCTCCCCTTCAACATCAACGACGCAGATCTCCATCCAGACATGCTCGAACCTCCAACCCAACACACAGGCCCCACAGAAATGCTCTGCGTACTGATGAAGTTCGAAGTAACACAATGGCTCCGCTCATCTCCCAAAGCAGCCAAAGTCTTTGACTGCATCGCGCCCGGTTTCGGAAGACCTGGAGGATCGACCAAAGCCGAAGACGAAGCGATCAACGAGCTTGAAGCTATCTACACGGAGAAATATCTTTCCAAGCTTGATAGAGCGGTGCCGTTTCATGATTTGACGTATGCAATGGCCAAACTGGCTATTGCGAGAATGCGCTTTAGGTTGCATCACCCGAGGGCTAGAGCAGCACCAGGCGATGCAGATGTTTACATGACGAAGGAAGATAGCGATATTCTCTTCAACGCCGCATTGTCGTTCTTGGAACTAGTCAACGTGGGTATTGAGAGTAAATTCTCATCTCAGATGTTTACTCACCTCACATCACTCTACCAAATCGACGCTTGGATCTATGTAATCAGTGAACTACGCAGGCGACCTTCAGGACCAAGAATTAACCTCGCTTGGAGGTTGGTTGACAGTTTATATGCTGATCATCCTGAACTTGTGGATAGTGTTGATAATTCGTTATACACTGCTTTTGGGAACTTGACGTTGGAGGCTTGGGAGACGAGGCGGAAGGTGTTGACTGATGGTGAGCCGGTGCTGGCATGTATTGAATTGCTTTGGAGTAAGAGACGGGGACAGGGTGATTCTGAGATAGTGGGAAGTGCACTGGATGCGTGGGATTTTAATGTCGGTGATGATCTGTTGGATTGGAATTACTGGAGTGATTTCGTGCGCTTTTAGGCTTTGACTGTCTGTAGACTTTTGTACAAATGAAGTGGAACTTGGTACACTCACATTGTCGTACATGCAACCATCTCCAACGTTTCATGGCACACATGCAGCTGGTGTAATGTAGGCGCCTCCAATCGCATCACGACAGCATGAGTGGCCAGCAAGTGAACACGTTACAACGGCCCTCCCAGCCTCAAAAGGTTAAACACTTTGCACGACCAATAACCAAGCATGCCACAGTTGAAAAAGCTTGTTGTGAAGACGCCCGTAGCAAGGGTCTTGCCGTCTTGTTAAGCCGTGGTCGCATTAGCGTAGTTGGCCCCGCAGGCTAGAGAAGAGACAAGAGATGACAGTTTGTTCTTGAAGCATTCCCTTGAGATGGAGTAGTGTCTTGAGATGTTCCAGGATAAAGGTATGAGTGTTGCAGATGCAGGTAGTACTCGTCTATTCACGATTGCGTGCATAATACGCCTTCCAACAAGCAAAACAGAGACAAACACCCCCATTGACCCCCATCTGCAATGCAACTAGCCCCGCCTGTCACTTTCCCAACACTGGATAGCGTCCTCCGTTCATGCATTTCAGCGCCTGCGGCACAGAAGCAATCTGATAAGTCATGTAACCACAAAGACATAAAGATACCGTCGACCCCGCACGCGTGAGTTTATTTCATCCCTTTGTGCTAACATAACGAAAAGATGGCTGCTCAAATCGAAGCTGTATGTTGTAGACTTGCTATAATTTGATCAACGAGTGCTGATCTTGTAGGAACCTGAGTTGGATGTTGGGAACGACAATGAGAGTAACTTTAGTGCTGATAGGTATGCTGATGGAGATTTATGTTGGGATTAAGCTGACAGGGTAGTGAAACCGAGTCAACTGCCTCGATCACGTCGAGCATTTTCGAGAACAAGTACTTTCAGGGGAGGTCTTATGCTAATCCAAAATATGGCAAGCATTGGTGAGACATTTCGTATGAGAGTGAGCATCGCTAATGAACAGGGCCCCTAATGACGAGGCGCAGCTCGAAGCCCTTGATCTCATGTAAGTTTACCGCCAAGAACCTTGGGACGTGTTGGCTAACTATCTCAGCCATCATTGGTTGACATTAATGCTCGACGACAAATTCTTCCTTGCTCCTATCGGCGACAACCCTCAGGTACGTCTCTTCATCACCTTAAACTCCCCCCCTCACATGGCGTAGAAAATCCTCGACATCGGTACAGGAACTGGCATCTGGGCTATAAACGTAGCAGACGAATACCCATCCGCCAGCGTTGTCGCTACAGACATCACTCCAACACAACCAAGCTTCGTCCCTCCAAATGTTGAGTTTCAGATCGATGATGCTCAACTCGAATGGACATTTGAACCCGAGTCCTTTGACTTTATCCACATTAGATACCTTCAGGGTACCATCGCCGATTGGGATAGGTTGTATGGTCAGATGTACAAGGCTCTCAAGCCAGGTGGTTGGTTCCAGCACATAGAGCCCGATCTGCAAATGCTTTCTCAAAACCCCGAGATCAAAGTCGACGACGAGCAGTACGCCCCCTCCCCCTCCCTTTGACACCAGTCTAACAGAATTTAGTATCTTCACACGCTGGGCAAAGATCTTCACCCAAGTCGGCGAAACAATCGGCTGCACATTCGACTTCTCCAACGGCAAGCTCTCAACACTCGCCAAAGACGCCGGTTTCGTATCTGTAACCCCTCAAACGCACAAAATCCCCATTGGACGGTGGCCAAAGGACAAGAAGAAGAAAGAGCTCGGAACTTTCGTGGGGTTATCGTTCAGCCAGGCGCTCGATGGGTTTGTCAAGTTGCCGCTATGTGAGATTCTTAAGTGGTCGCCGGAGGAGATGCAGCTTTTTGCGGCGGAGATGAGAAAGGTTCTTATGAATCCCAAGACGCAGGCTTATGGTCATGTGTAAGTGATATTGTGTGATGGTTGGAAAGGGGTGCTAATGTGGTGTAGGTTTAGTGTTTATGGGCAGAAGCCTGAGAGGCCGAAGGAGAGTAGTCCGGCGGCGGAATAGTGTCTTGCTTTGATATCTGGACTCGGTGGGAGACATACTTGTATGACTGATGAAGTTTATGCTGTTTCACTAAGAAGCTGATATTGAAGTGGTGTACTCCTGGGTATCATGACAAGTGATACATGATTTGCTTCTCCTCTGCAAGGAAACTTCATCCATTCTGTCTTGCAAGCGACGACAGAAACTCCTTTGAGCTTGGTTTGGCCGCAGAGATTCGAGAGATATAGAGTATGTCGGAATTAGGTCACTGCTGGACGCTGAAACTATCATCTCTTCAGTGATCGGCTGAGTTCGACTCATACAAGGCTTGGGACTAAGATCCATCAAAGGTTGAGATGCTACGCCTCTCTGGTCCAACCTTCCGATACCAAAGGCATTAAAGAATTGATCTTGCTCATCACCGAGGTAAGAAGAAGGGCAAAAGATTTCATGAAGGAGCGGCCGGTCTTCCCAAACAGCATCATATTTTGACTCTATCGTGTTATTTTCTCCAACGATGTTACCAACTCAAATGCAAATATTTACAGGATCCAAAACCCAGCACCTATCCAAACGCCTTCTACGCAGTGTTGTAGTACATCTCAATCTTCTTAATCTTAAACACAGCATTCTGCTTAGGAGGTCCAGCGCTCCAGCCCTTATCACCATTAGACCAGTTATTCCAGATCCAAGGTCCAGGCACATTAGGAACGTCCTTCTTTGTAGACCACTGCTTCACACCATCAACATAAAACTGAACAAGACCCTTGGTCCAGTCAATTCGGTACTCGTGCTCGGTAGTTGTAGGATTCGCGGGAGGAAGGACGTCCTTGTGCGATGGTTCGCCGTCGCCGTTGTTGTCTTGGTTTGTGAACCATAGTCTTCGAATGCCGTCGTAGTTGGACTCGGATTTGGGATCGGAGAGCCACTCGATGTCGGTCTCTTGGCTATCGGATTGGTAGAAGAACATTCCTGAAATAATTAGTATATCGATAATTGAGATGATGGGATAAACGTACCGTTGCAAACACCTGCAGGTTCGCTAAGAATAGCCGTCGTTCTGACAGAAGCGTACTTGATGTTCTCAATCTCAGTTGCTACCTCAGCAGCCTTGTACGGCTTCGACTTTTGTCCACCAGGGACCGTCAACTCAAGATATCCATTGCGGACTTTGACACCGGATGGTGTGAAAACATGGGTCTTTCCAACTTGATAATCGCTCGAGTAAAGACCCTCAGGAAGACTCTTCCCATTAAAGGTCCAAACCTTCTTATTAGCGAACTTTGTCGCGCGGTCAACGATGTAATGACCATTCTCCAACTTTGGCTCAGGGGATCGTTTAGTAACGCATCCCTTAGGCGAGGCAGCCGCCAGGCCAAACACTATGAATGCGACGGAGACGTAGGAAGCGATATGCATGGTGAGATCTAAAGAATATCTTGGCCCCTTGGCGCGCTTGTTATATAACCAACCCATGACCTCGAAGGATCGTAGGATTCCCGTCTAGACCGCACTGAGAGGAATGTCTTATGTCGGACCTGGTCTAGCGGTGGATATCAAGGCTGAGCATTCCAGGGGTCCCCTGTAGACTTGGCTTTGTCAACATACCAGACAGCATTGCAGATGTCTGAGCTTAGGTCCTGTTCATTTCAGCGGGCCGATCCTCTGTGGCTGAGTGATTTGCATTTACTGTCTGAGGATTTTGGTCTGTTTGAGACTTTTGCGAAGGAATAATGATCGTTATTATGCTTCATTTCTTGGGTCCATTGTATATAAGCACTAATGGTCTCGAAACAGGGCGGTGGCGGAGGCAAATAGCGGGCCCTTAATTTTCGGGTCAGCGCTTGATTTGGAAGGTTCTTACTGGTGATCTTAAGAGTGATGTAGTGGGTTCCCGGAATTCCGTGCTGGCGGCGATTGTTGGACTTGGAATGTGGCTCCTCGGCCGGTTATAGTGTGACTTGGCCGCAAATGGCTCGATCTAAGATCGTAGATCTGTTCCAGGCTCAAAACATATACTAAGAGTTGAGCTTGGAAGAAAGGGTAGCTCGTCTAATGAGTCAATGGGTTGAGAGGGGCAGACGCATCGTAGTATTAGACTAGATATTGCCTCTCGAGGGCCTTCATTTATCTCGTTCTAACTGGGATCCCCGTAACTATGACAATGCCCTCCAGACAGGACAATCATTTCATCTAACAACAACAGGCAGATGAATTAACATTCTGAGTGCTATAAGTTACTCCCATGCCATCATGTTTTGCAACCGTGTACACTTTCCAGTCCATCTACCAATTCGATATACTAACATTTCTGTCACTTGTCGTGTAACCGGTACCGGGAAAGATGTTATGATAGTATTGTGGCATTTCTGACTTGCGCCTTGTCGGTCTCTTTTTCCGTTGACTATTCCCTTTGACTCCGAAAGGTCTCCACTAGCATCAAGTTTCTGTCAGGCTCTATCAATATATCTCAGGTCTAATAACTTAAGACTCTATAGATAGCTTCTAACAGAAAATGGCCAATCCGTTGAATGAACCGGCGGCTTTGACGAGGGAAATTTTATTCGGGCCGTACCAGTCGACTCAGAGCTCCATGGTTGCGGGTTCCCAGGTTACGCTCCCTTTCATCACCGGTGCTGGGATTCCGTCCTTCGAAGTAAGTCTCGCCCAAGTTGAGTGTAGCGCTGCTAGATCTTGATAATAAGTCCAGTACAGGGACTTGATGAATAGGTTCCCCGTCTCTAGGCCGGCCGTGATCTTGAAATCAACGTGTGGTGCCACGAGGTAATTCCCTGGCGGTCGGCGCTTTCCCGGACGGCGGTAAATTCTTATACCAGTGTAGATGACTTTTATCTGTCGACCACCGGCGGCCACCCTCTTTTTTAAGGCTAGATGAAGCTTTCCCAACTGTCCTTCAGTAAACGCTGGTATCGAAATGCAATCGATATCGGCTTTAAGGGAAGAAAGGATTTCCAACGAGGGCGCATCAAGTGTTGTCAGGAAAACACTGCTGAAATGTCCATTAAGGGTCTGATAGGCGATAACCCGAGAAAGGGCTTTCCGGCTCCCAGATGAGACTTGGGAGAGATGTAATCCCTCAGGGATTGAGAAAGACTCAATCGTGGTTGCCTTTCCGAAACGGCCCCCTATCCTCAAGTGTCGCTGCACGGATATGAGGCACTCCCATATCATGTCGCGGATCTCGGGAGGAAGACGCGAAAAGCATGTAAATGTTGACAAGCCTTCGTTTGCGGGTAGTATTTGCGAAGGCTCCATGGTAAGAATGTGATAGTGGTCCGAGTAGGTGACGGTATGTTCTGAGTGTTTGTGAGAATTATAATTTGTTTGTAGGACTGAAAATTAGTGCATGAACCAGGGAGATGCGACTCACCTTTTATCCCATTCACGAAATGTTAAATATACTTCTTCACAAGTCATGACCCTGAGGAGAAAGCTTGTCTACAAGCTTTGCAGTCTCTGTCATTGGCGTATATGATGATGATACGCATGAACTCAAATCTTAACTCCAACCCACATTGCCAATTACACTATATAGCTGAGATGGAATAAGCTCCAAGCCTGAACGCAATAGCAGACATCCGAGAGCCACCTGAAATGCTATCGGCCAGCAAAGTCAGGCAGCGAGCGTACTTCGCAAAAGCTTATTTGATCAAGTTTGCATGCTGTTCATGACCAAATTGCGTACGGCAAGAATCTCAAACCCATAAACCAGAAACTATTTCAGTACAGCAACTTGGACAGTTTGCGCCGAGATATCACGCTTGATTTGTCTACTGTGTTTACATAATGTCCTTCAACGCGTCGCTCCTCATGCTGACTATCAGGACACCTTGTCTTGGTAACAAGATTAACCTCTAACATTGAAATCAGGTATCCAGCTCAAGAAACGCTTTAGACAGGCGTGTAAGCCACAGAAAATCATAAATCAACTCGCGCCGCATCTATCTGCATCCGTCAAGCGTCGCATATCTGCTTTACCGCAGAGGCTTAGAATCCTGGTAAGCGGCCATGAAAGGGTATTAGCCTAAAAGCATCCTTTGCCGAAGCAGCAAATTCTCATTTACAACTACTAAGGCGGCCCCATTTCAACAAAGGATACGAGGTTCAGTACGATTTACTAGCAGTTATTGACGATATACTCTCCTGTATTTGGACCCTCGCTTCATCGACGGAGCCTACAATGATTATGGCCTTCAGCAGCAGGTAGACGATCCAGAGACCGCGCGTCGTGAGTGAATCCAGAGCAGTCTATTCTTCATCGTATACGATAAACGGCTTATTGAAGCCCGAGCATTACGATTCCAATCCTACAACTGTGTCCTTTGCCTGATTCTCTGCCCAGAACAGCGAAAGACCACGTAACCCCGCGATCCTCACGCTCATCCAGCCAATGGGAAAGATGTCAGCCTGCTTACATCCCTAAAACCCCCTGGAGCAAGATTCTTATTTCCTATTCAATCGATCTCAAGGCAACGCTAACATGGTCTGATCTCGTGTTCCTACCTTGTGAGGGGTAACGCCAAGACTTTCACCAGTATTGCTGAACGTGGCGCAGTGTAGGAAGGATTGAAAAGGATTCGGAAGATCCAATTGCAATCTAGCAATACGAAAACTCATATATGTATAATCTAGCAACATCCGGTATGTTTTGGGCCTTCTGGGCTGAAGTATTCACAACCTTATCTATTCTATCTCTCATCACTCAGTATGCATCTTCAATCTGCTCTTGCTCTCAGCCTTTTAGCCAACTCTGTGTCAGCCGCTGGATTTGACTGCGGTACCTCGGGATCCAGCAGTGGTTTGAAAGCTGTTTCGAAGGACCTTGCAAACGAGCATCTCGAAATCCGAGGACAGCATAAGAATGTAGAGGTCAAGACCTACGTGCATATCCTCGCAGCAAGCAAGAAGGAAGAAGACAACTACCTCAGCGTAAGCCTCAAAAAGCTTTTACAAACACTGCTCTAACTCTTCCAAGCAAGCTACAGTAAAGGAACAGATGAGCCTCCTCAACGAGAAGTTCAAGCCCTGGAATTTCTCGTTCAAGTTGATGAACACTACCAGAACCGTGAGTTACGACTGGGCTTACCCCATCAGTCCAGTAGGCGACTACGAAGAGGAGCTTCGAACTGCACTCAGACAAGGAACTTACAAGGATCTTAACCTGTTCTTCATCGCAAGTATGCCTCCCAGTGGAAAGTGCGAGCTCCCTGTTCCCAACCCTACCGATGACAACATCCTCTTCGATGGCTGCATCATGAGGCCAGATAACCCTGGCGAGGTCCCTCCCAAGTTCAACTACGTAACCGTGCACGAAGTTGGGCACTGGCTTGGTCTGGAGCATACCTTTGAGAATGGTTGCGAAGAGCCAGGTGACTATGTTGATGATACTCCTTACGAGGCAGGGCCTCCAGAGTATGGAGCGTGCCCTCCGCCTGATCTGAACAGCTGTCCCGATAAGCCTGGTTTTGATCCTACGGATAACTTCATGGACTATGTTGAACCGTAAGTTGTTCATATCTTGAGGCTGGAAACATGGCTAACGATGTGTAGTGAATGCGGTCCCAAGAGGTTTACCCCTGGACAAGCTGAGCGCATGCATAAGCTTTGGAAGAAACTGCGCGCCAAGTACTAAAGCCCTCAGACTTCAATGAAATGGCACGAAGGTCAATAATAGGATTGACACCAAGGAGTTGGGGGTGAGCTGAGAGAGATAACAGAGTCAAGGGGCATATATACATGACTGTTGCAATGTATTTACTTCCACGCGGCGAGTGCAATTTACGTGCGGGTGGATTGAGAGTGATTGTTCAGCGTTTAACTTTCCAAGTAAAAAGAAAATGATAAAAGAGAGAGATGATAAAAAACGGAGTTGCGGTTTATGTGGATCGAACACATGACCTTCAGATATCAATTGATTGAAGTTTGACTTCAGTCTGACGCTCTCCCAACTGAGCTAAACCCGCTAGCAGATATCAAATTGGGCTCAGTAAGACACCCATCAGCCGAATTCAGGTCGATGTCTACAGAAATTACCCTGCATCAACTCTAACATCACAAAAAGGCAGAGGTATGGGACATTGAATGATAGATAGAAGGGCTGAAACTGATTAAACACCATTGCTCCCCGTTGCAGATCTGGAAAAGTTAGGAATGTTTGAACCCTCATTACGTAGGGCGCTAACAGAGGTGCCAGTAACGACGACAGCCTCATCTTAGTACAACCCATCACAAAGAAGGGCTGCACAGGGGGTGTTCACATGTCTCTTACGAAAGAGAAGTTGCAGGCTTTGGGTGGCAGATCTCATTTACACGTCGCTGTAGCCATTATCATGGATTAATAATTTAGCTGTTAATTGAATCTTACGCCAATCTTGAGGTATGCGATATCAGCCTATTACGTTCTTACCTCCTCCATATACAAATCATACAACCCATCACCAACGTGTCTATTCCTATAAATCCACAAACGCTTTCCCTTCCCTGCCGCACTCTCCCCATCCAACACATCTTCCTCAACCATACCTCTCAAGACTCTAGCCTCTGAAAGAGAATCACCTTCTGGCACAACAACCCGTTCCGACACCTTCGTCGCCACAACAGCCACCAACAACTGAAGAAACGCCGTGATCCACAAGATCAAAGTAATAATTCCCCAGTGCGAAACGTTGAGTTTCTGTCCAATCGTTGGCATCTGGCCGGCGAGTACGATATCTGTGTTGGATTCGATGACAGCTGCTAGCATACCCGTTGCGAAGCGTGATAAGAGGTATTCCACTTGTTCCGTTGAGCCGTTGAGTGGTATGCCGAATATCGATGCAGCGGGGTAACTGTTTGAGCGGGTGTCGTTTGGACCGTCAGGGCCTCCTAGGGCTATGGCTGATGTTGCTAGGCGCATCAGTCTCTGGCCAACTTCGTGCTCTGGCCTCTTGGCGTTTTCGACAGGGCTCATTTTGACGGTGCAGTTGTAAAGCCATGGATCTGTCGACGATGGTTCAAATACCGAAACAATACTGCAATCGCTGCCGCAGTTGCGAGAAGGAGATGTCATGTAAACCTTCTCACCAAGAACCTCCTTGCTAGGTAACGTGATATTTGTTTCTCTGGTCCCATTGTCGACGGTAATCCGCTCCCCTGTTCCATTGCCCCCTTGACGAACCTTCAACGCGTCGCAATGCGACGTAATGTTGACCTTCCTGTCCGTGACAGCTGAGACAGGAGCTTTGTTCGGGTTATCCAAAGTAAGCGTATTCGTCTCGCGAAAGACATATGCACATGACCCGCCGTCACAAAACAGAAACTTATTATCTGCAAAGAATAAAGTCCCAGGGGAAAGAATATCATCGGGAGTTCCTTCGTTTAAAGCCAGAGATATGATTCCGTAGCTATTTGCCGCGTACTCTTCGCTCTTGGTTGAACTGGACGCGTTGACGATACTCGAACCTGAGATAGTGGTCAAGTTCGCGATGGAGACGTTTCCGGGAACCAAGAGGGCCTGGTCTTCGGTCTTTTCGACTGAGTAGCATAGACCCAGTGAGGCATAGCCGATTTGAGTTGCCTGTGAGTGGTTAGTTGGGTTTTGAGAGAGAGACCAGATGTGAACGCACAAGAAATAACGCTACCCAGGTTGCGACTCCAACATGAATTGTCCACCGACTCGATTTAAATGCCAAGACCAATACTTGACTCATGCTATGAACATGCAAAATCGCTTTGACCTGTTTCACACCAATTAGTAAACTGTCCGTTTCCGAACTCATTCGCAACTTGCTTTTTGACGAGACCTCGGCCTCTTACTCAAAATCCACCATCTCAAATCCTGCACCGCATGCGTCAACTGACTCATAGTCGACAGTCCCAGCGCAATAAGAAAGCCCGTAATGAGCGCATTGAAATATTTCTTCTGCTTCTCTGATATCACATCGTAAAGAGCATACGCGATCAAGATCCCGTAGACGACTATGATGAAGATGACTGTGATGAACCATTTTCCGATGAGGCCGAGCCAGAGTTTTACTTTTGATCGGCGACGAGCTGGAAGGCCTTGGAAGGTTCTGGGTGGTGGGCTCGGTGTAGTTGTAGTTGGTGGGTTCTGGAATTCAAGATGGATGTCGTGGTGGCCGTTTGACGGCACGGCGTAGTACTGCCCTGCCATTGTGTGATATAAAAAGTGAACGAAATGCGAATATTCAACGGGATGGGATCTCGATGGCTATAAAGATCATGCTGGATCCACGGTCATGGCGCAGGAATCCACAGTGAATCCATCGCTCAGCCTCGTATTTAGGTTTTCGCCTAGCTATACCATCACGGTATAGCGTGCTTGGCGATCCCCTCAGCCTGGGAGATCCTCGTTTTAATTGGTTTGTCCGTATAAAAGAACATCGGCGAGCATCATAGCGTCACCACGGAAAACCGGGAGCCGTTACATGTGAAACCATTCCAGGGAAGTTCGGACGGTTCTGAACAGTCTGGAATTCTTGGCAGGCTATGCGTACAGTCAGGAGAATAGCACTCGGAGGGTATAAAAAGATGATCTTCAGTCCACTCTCTTTGAGATCCAGCCCGGCATGGTAGATAAAGGAATTTCTAAAAGTACTCCACTCTCTACCTTTCAGCTCCACTACTGACCAATGCTTTAACACAACCTGAGATGCATATCTGGACTCTCGGGATGTCAACGTTGGAACAAGGGCGTGACGGTTCGTCCGCATCTGCACTTGTACCAAATTCCGACCTGAACTAAGCACATACGACCATACCTACAGGAAAATACGGGATCCCGTCCGCTCTCCCATAGTCAAGCCTGTAAGGGGCGGATTAGTAGTTGGGTCGGTGACGACCAGCGAATCCCCGCTGTTGTATGTTTTTTGCCCTTGATAGATGAACTTGGGCATTGTGTTCTTTTTGCTAGGCGCTTCAGATCCTCGCCGAACCCCTCGAGCATCGCGGTAGGCGAGACAGCCCATCATCTCAAACCCATCTTGATTTCAGATAGTAACTGTTCTTGAGGCTACATAAACCCCCATGAGCGTGCGTAGTTATCAATCCCGTCAATAAACGATTCTCGGGGCTCCTCCAAGAACATCGGGATATACTCCTGCACCCACTTAGACTCCCAGTGGTTGGTATAAACAGCCTTATAAAACTCCCAGTAATCGGGATACCAGCCTGACTGGTGCCAGTCTATCACAGCGACAACAAGGCAGGGTGAGCCTTCAGACACCATTATGTTGCTTTGGTGAAGGTCAGCATGAGTGAACACAACTCCAGGATCGTCAGGTAGTAATTGACGATATAGGTCCGGGATATCCTCGAGCTCATAACCTTCCCAGTGGGGACCACTTGCGGCTTGCCGTCTTATCAGGAAAGAAAACCAGTTATGGAATTCTTTCACGGATGGGAACGGGCCTGCTCTTGGTCGGATTCCATCGGCGAATACCACGTCTTGTAGTGGTCCGCGGTTGATTTGTCCTGTTGGCTGATCAGCAGAATAACTTTCATGGCAGCCGCGCTCTCACGTACCAAGAAACTCGTCCTCTGGATCGCGCTTCACCCGACGTAGCTCAATGACCATATCTCGTAGTTGCTCACAAACCCCGACTTTATCCTCTCTACTCAAGGAATCCCATCTTTCCTCCAAGGTTAAACCTTCAACCAGCTGCATATACAAGAAGCATTCTCCTTCATCCTCTGTCCAGCCATATATCTCAGGCACTGGAACGCTTGGAAGATGTCGACGCAACCACCAAAGGCATTGGCCTTCGGCAACCGTGACACGAGGCTCTTTGCCAAATTTGACTACCAAGCCAAGCGACTCGAAGATAACAGTATTCTTTCTATTAAGGACATGGTCGCCAGCTTCACTCTTGGCTCGAACTTGATCGGCAGATGGAAGGATTGTTTCAGATCCATTACTCGTGAAAAAAGAAGAGCCTAAGAATGTAACGCTAGAGCCCGTGGGGAGAGAGTCAACGAGGATTGTGGGCGGCAAGGTTTGCATCTTGGAAGATCTATTTCTGATGAAGAGGGGAGAGTATGTTGGTTAGGCAGCATTGCTAGGATTTGGTTGTTGGTTCGACCGTAACGGATGAAAGCCGGGCCGCTGGACATCCGTTGTAATGTCAATCTCAGATTTTCTGCAACGGATATGCAACGATTAGCCATTGTTTTGAGTTGAATGGCTGGCGGCCACTATCGTAGTACATAAGGCAAACTAGCTTGATTGCAGGGGATCTTCGCCATTTGCGCGCTATGGTTGCAGCAAGTTCTCGACTGTATGGGATGCATCTCGACACACTCCGTAAGTAGAACTGATTTAAATATATAAGTGAATTATGGAAAAGAAGTCCTGTGCAATACTTTATATTTAAGGGCGGGGAGCGTTTGAGATATCAGTTTAGTTCGCGATATTAGTCGAAGTCTTCAGGGCTGCTTACACTGCATACAAAAACTTCGGAAACACTCGAATTCTAACAGTTCCCCGGCCAGTTCAACATGATCTTCGCTTGCATTGTCGTCAAAGTTCTATCAATGGGTCGTCCGGCAAGGTTACTCTAAAGGAATACATTGATATACTGGCTTGAATTCAGATTGGGGGCTGCAACTGACTGAGAATCCGCCGGACGAAAGAATGAGATAACCAGCCCAAACGCATCCTGAAGGAACTCAACCCAGAGAAGAAGAATGCAATTGACCAATGAGCTCGACCTGGTATCTCCGTGGATGTATCTCCGGGCGTTCCGACAAGATGCCCGCGGGCGGATTTTAAGCTACACCTTGCCTTAAGTCCGCCAGTAGCGACATGAGGAGATGGACCAACAGCACTGCTACATATATCCCATATTTCGTCCCCGTTGGATTTACTAATTCGACACCAAAGTTCATTCAGTATGTCCAAATACAAGCAGCTGGTCCTTATTACCGGTGAGTTGCCGCACACAAAGACACACAGACTCTCCATTGAGATACCCAACTAGGCGCCAATCAAGGCGTCGGCTTCGAAACCGCCAAAAACCTAGTTCTCTCCTCGGTTAAATACCATGTCATCATTGGAAGTCGAGATGAAGCCAAGGGGGAGATAGCAGCACGGTCACTCCAGTCCCTCGACAACATCAAAGGAACAGTCTCGAGCATTCAGATCGATGTTACGGATGA
Source organism: Fusarium pseudoanthophilum (assembly GCA_013395995.1). Taxonomy (NCBI): domain Eukaryota; kingdom Fungi; phylum Ascomycota; class Sordariomycetes; order Hypocreales; family Nectriaceae; genus Fusarium; species Fusarium pseudoanthophilum. The sequence continues at coordinate 25,045 of JAAOAR010000136.1, read as the reverse complement.
CAGTTCCGTCGATGCAGCTGCTCAAACCCTAGCCTCTGAATGGGGCAGATTGGATATACTGGTTAATAACGCTGGTATCATTTCCATGGCTAGTCCTCCTACGCGAGAAGCTTTCCGCAGGGTTCTGGAAACGAACCTCGTTGGTGCACTAAGCGTCACTGAAGCGTTTCTCCCTCTTCTTCGCAAGTCGGAGCATAAACCTCCTCGTCTCCTCTTTGTCACTTCAAGCACCGGGTCTATCACTCTTACGTCCAACCCTGAATCGCCGCTTCATATGGCTGGTGCCATGGAATACCGGACTAGTAAGGCTGGGCTGAACATGCTAATGACGATGTATAACATTCGGCTTAAATCAGAAGGGTTCTTGGTGTTTGGCGTGGATCCGGGATTGTGTGCGACGAACTTTACGAGTGATGCTGAGTCTCTTAAGCAGCGAGGGGCAGCGGAGCCGGCTGAGGGAGGGGAGCGAGTTGCGCGTGTCGTTAAGGGCGAGAAGGATGAAGATGTTGGGAAGGCTATTGGAGTTCAGGGTGTGAATCCGTGGTGATGCGATCGATTTGGTTTACCAGGAACAAGTAGCAAAGGGGAGGTGTCAAAATGGCGGATAATCGTTGTTTCTTTTGGCTCTCGCTGGCAGTATCACCTGGACATGGCGAGGTCAGTACCTGGGTTATTGGCTAGTCTATGCCTAAATTACAATCAGAAATCAAATTATCTCTGAGCGCGACGTCCTTTTCAAGAAACCATAGCCAAGATTGATTAACGTTAGCTGCCAGACTGGTCCCACTGATGCTGACACAATCCACAAAGGAATGACCTGGTTCTCACCGCAAGTATAAAACGTGGTCCTTACGCTTCTTATCTTTAGATTGGTCTGCGATCATTTATAACTATTGTTGTATACTTCGAACATCATGGGGTTGACTTGGTTCATCACCGGCTGCTCCAGCGGGTTCGGCGAAGCTCTCGTTCGTCAACTCCGATCTGCGGGCGATAACGTCATAGCCACTGGCCGCAACGCCGATACAAAGCTCGGACACCTCAAAGAAACTGGCGCAGCTATTCTAGATCTCGATGTTTCATCCTCTCCTGAGATCATAAAGTCCAAGATCGACGAGGCTTGGAGTATCTACGATGGAATCGATGTTGTCGTTAATAACGCGGGGTATATCCTCAGTGGAGCAGTAGAGGAGCTGACGTGAGTATGGATGGTAAGTTGGCTTTTAACCAGCTGATGATATAGTAGCCAAGAGGATATGGAAAAGTCACTCAAGGTCAACTTCCATGGACCTATGAACATCACCCGCGCCGTCCTGCCGTACTTGAGGAAGAAGGGATCTGGAACTTTGCTTTTCATCGGATCTCAAGCTGGCTGGCACGCTGATCCCAGTGCATCAGGATACTGCGCCAGCAAATTCGCTCTAGAAGGTAAGCCTACTCAAACTGTCCCTCCTTCTCCTTCACTTACTGAAACCCCCAGGCGCCGTGGAATGTCTATCCAAAGAACTCGCCATCTTCGCTCCAGGTATAAAAGTCCTCATCGTCGAACCAGGATACTGCCGCACTCCAGTCTTCAACAAGATCCAGCACGTTGAAGCTCGTCTTCCAGAGTATGCTCAGTTCAATGAAGCAGTTCGACAGGCTGAGGCAACTTTGACAGAGAATTCACCCGGAGATCCTGAGAAGGCTGTTGCTAGGATGATTGAGCTCGTTAAGGGGACTGGCTTCGCGGAGGGAAAGAATGTGCCTCTGAGGGTACCTTTGGGCTCGGATAGTTGGTCCAGAGTGAAGACCAAGTGTGAAGAGACACTGGAGATTTGCCGTGAATGGGAGGACCTGGCAAAGAGTGTTGATATATAAGCCGAAATGATATAACCAAAATCAACAGAAGAAATTAACTTGACACTATCAAATAGGCTAGCTTCCATGCATAACCGACAAATATCACGTCCCATAAACCAGCTTCGCCATCTTATCCCTATCATAGTTCCCGCTACACAAAATAACAGTGCTAATCTGATGTTTCACCCTATCAGCAACTTTATGAAACCCCGCAAGAGCCAATGCCGAAAACCCATCAACACGCTGCCTCTCCTGCAAATGAAGCTGTCTCAACGCCACCAGAATCTCCGCCTCCGTACACGTAATAACATGATTAACCGTCCCCCTCGCCATCCGAAAGTCAAGCCCATCCCGTACAAAATCATTATCTTCTTCGCACGCAGCAATCGTAGGTGAAGTCTCCGTCTCGATGGGAAATCCAGCAGATAAAGAAGCAGCGAGTGTCATTGAGTTCAGCGCTGTTACGCCCCAGACTTTGACTTTGGGTCGTAAATCGCCAGCTTGTCTTTTTGCGTCTGTGGCGAAGCAGCCTATGGCGCTTATGAGTGCGATGTCGCTCATGGGCGCGAAGATATTGTGGATATCCTTCCCGTATGCTTCGAATTGCTGGAGGACTTCGACGCAGACGGTGCCTAGACCAGCGAGGAGCATCGTATCATCGTAGGATGAGAAGTATATACAGCCTGATCTTTCAGCAAGGTCTTTTGCATATGCTCTCGCTTCGTTGAGATCATGTCCATGTCGCACAATCTCAGGACCGTACTGCATCACCTTATCAAGTAGATGTTTCTCAACACCCATTGGCATGACGATAGTGACTTTTGTTCCTAGCGCATGCGCCGCAAGAGCAGCGCCCATGGCATGATTCCCCGTCGACGCAGTGACAAATGGCTTGTTTGAAGGATTGTCCTTCATTCTTGCTATGGCACCGCGGAAGTGGTAAGAGCCAGTGAATTGACGGTGATCGAGCTTGAACCATAGTTTTGAACCGTACTTTTCACTGATGGTTCTGGAGGGGATGAGGGGTGTGCGGTAGACGTAGAGTTTGTTGAGGCTCCATTGTCTGAGGGCTTCTTGGCCGATGGCGAAGATCTCTGGGTCGGTTGGCATTGCGACGTGTTTAACATGGCGCTGAACTTGGGTTTATGGAGTGAGGAAGCATAGTGGAGTTTGTATTAGTGAGTGTCGTCAATTGATGAGATCAGGCATGCTTTTGACGGGTTTAGTCGCGTGTTTGATGCCGGCGCCAAAGATTGATCACGTTCCGGCAAGGGGGCTAAGATGGACTGTGATTGGCTGTTGAGCTTCTGCCGAGTTTTCAGCCCTGTCTGCCTGTCGATATGCGGGGTCCATTCACATTCACATCTCTCATCTTGTGTCACATCAATTCTCATCGCCATGATGAGAGGCCATCCAGAATCTCACTCTATCGCCCTGAAAATAGTTCTGAATTAAAACCCAAACACAATTCTTAAAGCTTGTGTCTAACCATCTCACATACTGAGTGTATGACGCAACTGAGAGCCTATGGAGCCGTCTCAGAGACGACGTGCAGGATGCACTGAATGCAAGAGGAAGAAGGCAAAGGTATGCTCACCATCTGCTCCCGTATTTCATTTGTATTGACATTGAATAAGTGCGACGAGAAGAGGCCGTCGTGTTCACGGTGCTACAAGTACCCTCACCTATGCTCATATGAGTTGAGTGTCAAGAGCTTCAGAGTGACGAAACGGAAGCCAGCGAATAATACTCAGGTATTTCATTCACCTTCAACTGAAATGATTCAATTGAATACATACTCACTCAATAATACCCACACAGATCACGACACGGCCATCTTCAGCCGGCGAGACGGTTAGTGAACGACAAATGTCTCTGGCACCAAGCTCAGTTGCCACCTCCAACCAACTCATTTCTTATATCAACACATCCGACACGTTTGAGAGCAATTTCTTCTCAACACCAATGCTAAATGACTCTTCTGAATTCCTGTTTACTTTCCCTGCAATGAGCCCACCAAGGCTCAGCATCTCCCTCTCCCTTCCATCCAGCCCTCCACTCCGGTCTGATCCTCGGCGGATCTATTTCCAGCACTTTGTAGCCCACACAGCCATAGTATACTGGCCGCTACAACCAGACATGGCCCTAAGCTTGATTCTACCAGCCGCTGATCTCAGCCCCTGTATAATGGGGGCAATGATCGCCGCCAGCAGCAGCCAACTTTTCAGAATCACGCGAAACCCAGAATCGAAGAGTGCAGCAATATCGGCGACTGTGGAGTGTCTGGGAAACCTTCGGGAGGCAATTACTACACCGGGATTTGGCGACCTTGGGGTGACTATACTGCCGACGACGTTGATGCTCGCTACGACGTGTGTTTGCGCGGGAGATACTACGACTTTTCGGAAGCATCTTAACGGTGCTCTTCACATTGTTCAGCGCGACAAAGCGAAGTATAGTCTGGACCCTTTATGGTGGATGGGTCTCAAATGGCTCGTCCACATGCTTTTGATGAACAGACTCTCAGGCCTGCCCCTACCCTCGCGGCAGTCGAAAGGGTTCATTGACTGGGACTACCTTTTAACATGTATGCCTGATTTAGGCCGCATTGACCTCACTTCCGGCTTTTCTCGCGAGCTGGTGACTGCTCTCAATATGGTTTGCGAGCTATCTGAGCCACGTTGCATCAATGTCGATGCAGGTGGCCAATTGCAAGGAAATGATCTAGCACGCAGTGCATGTTCTCACGAACTTGAACTTCGGCTGTTCGAGCTTCGGAAAAAGACCGCTTCAACAGTGACAGATGTGGTGCTTCGGATAGAACTGGAGACCAGTCACAGACTATTCACTGATGCCACGCTTCTATGTCTATACAGACGAGTTGACGAACTACCCAAGGACGACCCCAAAGTCCAGATAGCAGTTAAATCGATCATCAACTCATTACAGAATATCGGCAAACAGTCACCTGTTCACGCTCAGCTCTTGTGGCCACTTCTTGCTGCAGGCTGTGACTCGACGACTCATGCCGAACGCACCATCGTTGTAGAGACGATGGAGAGCATGACTGCACGTGGATTGGGTAGCTATGAGAATGTCCTCGAGTTCATGAGGGATTATTGGAAGAATGGAGGTGACATGAGATGGGACTTGTTCGCCAAGCAAACAGGAAAAGACCTCGTGCTATTCTGATGTGAATAGCACCGAAGTCACAATTGCGCCTTCACATCTAAATCGGGCCAGCGGATAGTCACGGATGGCCTCAAAGTTGATTAAAGACTGAGTCTTGATGTCAGTCGGTCAGAATACACCGCTCTTCATGCTTTACAAAAGGAGTGAATAAGCTCGCTTGCAGCAATAATGAGCTGCATTGCTACGTCGCACGGCCGTACTGTTGGGTTTGGGAGGTAACCTCGGTAATCGAGTACGGCGATCGACAGCATAAACACCATAAATGGACACAACACCCCCAAAGCAAAGTTTTCACGATACTCATGCAATGACTAAAATCAACATCTGATATCAGTTCATCCAACGCTCGGCTCTTTACCGGCGGTGATGAAGCAATCGCCAGCTGAACATCCAATAATCTATTATCCGCAATGCCCATCAAACTGATAGGGTAAGATACAAAAGAAGAAGTCGAGATTATTTCCACCACGGAGAAACATTCTTGGCTTAGTGAGATCAAGAGAGCAGGACCGAAAACTGTCGGTAGGGCATTATTAGTCAAGGAAATCATAGGCTCAAAGAGGGATACTACACATGCAGAAATCCGGGGTTGACAGCCGAGGATGTATGCTAGACACTCACACTTGCGGGGGCGGCCCGAATAAACGGGAGATAATGCTAAAAACGGTAAAAGTGCTGAAGTCTATCAAAATTTAGTTCCAAACGAACGACAGGAACTGTTACCTAGTTAGTGCTAGGCCGTGCGACGCTGAAAAAAGCTCCGTGATGGAATAGGGAGGTGAGCCTTGAAACATTAACAAATGACGAAATACCCATGCAGACGACAACTGTAGTGCATGATACGTGCAGGAACACGCGGAAACTCCGCCTGTCAACGTGACACCAAGACGATCGAGTTTCGGGCCGATACCAAGTTTAAGAGGTCATCTGGTGTACCCCTGTCACGATGATCATCATTGGAGCTGTTGTCTCAACCTCAAACGCTCGTGCACTATAACGTTTAATGACATGACCCCGCAGACGCACCCAATCACACGCGAGAAGTCAGCTCCGGAGGTTTTCTGCGCTTTGGGTCGCCTGTTAACCCACTGTTAACGAATCCTTTGGTCCCTGGTGCTATACCTGAACAAAGCTCTAACACTGTAATTAAATCCTTCATCATCCGAAACATACTATTCGTCTTGTCTTGAACACTTTCAATTTTACGATAAAAGGGCTTTGTTCCGCCATGTCTTGAGATTCAGCAGCACTCTCATCTTCATTCACAGTTCAATATGAAGTTCTCTCTTCTTGCGACCATCGTCGCTAGCATCAGCCCGCTTGCACACGCAGCGGATGCAAATGCTTGGAAGTCGCGAAATATTTACTTCGCACTTACTGATCGTGTTGCGCGCAGTGCTGATGATAATGGCGGTAGTGCATGCGGCAACCTCGGAAATTACTGTGGAGGGACTTTTAAGGGTTTGGAGTCGAAGCTTGATTATATCAAGGGCATGGGATTTGATGCTATTTGGATTACGCCTGTTGTTGACAGTAAGTGTTGCGAAAACGTGTGAGAGAAGGTGACTGACTAGGGGCTAGATACTGATGGGGGATATCATGGATACTGGGCTAAGGATCTGTATGCGGTCAACTCCAATTATGGTACTGCAGATGACTTGAAGAGTCTTGTCAAATCTGCTCATGACAAGGTAAGCCAAATTCCTTTTCCCATGCTGTGACCGCCTTGATGGTATGTCTTGGTGATCCCGTGCTGACTGTTGCAGAACATGTACGTCATGTGCGACGTCGTCGCAAACCACATGGGCAAAGGCATCTCAGACCACAAACCCTCCCCCCTCAACGAACAAAGCTCATACCACACCCCCTGCGACATCGACTACAGCAACCAGAGCAGCATCGAGCAGTGTGAAATCGCCGGTCTTCCCGACCTCAACACCGGCAGCGACACCGTCAAGAAGGTCCTCTACGACTGGATCAAGTGGCTCGTTTCTGAGTACAGCTTCGACGGTATTCGCATTGATACCGTCAAGCATGTCGAAAAGCCGTTCTGGCCTGGTTTCCAAGACGCAGCTGGTGTTTACGCCATCGGTGAGGTCTGGGATGGAGGACCTGATTACCTCGCTGGTTATGCACAGGTCATGCCTGGTCTTCTGAACTATGCTATGTATTACCCCATGAATCGGTTCTACCAACAAAAAGGCGATCCTTCAGATGTTGTCGCTATGCACGATGAGATCAGCAACAAATTCCCTGATCCCACTATCCTCGGCACATTCATCGACAACCACGATAACCCCCGTTGGCTAAGCCAGAAGAACGACGAAGCTCTCCTCAAGAACGCCCTCGCATACGTCATCCTCGCTCGAGGCATTCCCATCGTTTACTACGGAACAGAACAAGGTTACGCTGGCGGCAATGATCCCGCTAACCGTGAGGATCTCTGGCGAAGCAGCTTCAGCACCGACGCGGATCTGTACCAACACATCTCACGTTTGTCCAAGGCTCGCACAGCGGTTGGCGGTCTCGGTGGAAACGATCACAAGCATCTTTACTCGCAGGATAGCGCGTATGCCTGGAGTCGTGCTGACGGTGATCTTGTTGTTCTTACGTTGAACCGCGGTCAGGGTTACTCGGGACAGTACTGCTTCAACACTGGAAAGAACAACAAGACTTGGGATAAGGTGTTTGGAAGTGGCACTGTAACTTCCGATGGCAATGGTCAGGTTTGTGTTAGCTACACTAACGGTGAGCCTGAAGTTTTGGTAGCGTCTAGTTAGATGGCATAAAATGGGGTTGGCTTAGTACTGGATACGGTCTTTTCCTCGCCTTTACTTCATGACTTTTCTGTATGCGGAGCTCAGTTTCAATTCAGCTTTTATATTCTTTCTTAACTTTACGACGTGGAATTCGCGGAGTGTTGCCGACACAAGCCCTCGTCTTGATCATCACTAATACAGCTGTTTGCCAAAGGTTGTGTAATGCCGGGCCAAAATGAAAGCTCTAACGTCTGATCCTATTGACCACGGACAAATCGCTTTCATCGGACGTAAACTAACTGTTCTATACCCCTGCAATTCGTGGTGTGTGGCTTGCCGAAAAATGGATTCTGCCTGCCACTTCGTAGTGGTGTGCATGCACAGCCTCACCAGGTTGAAAACCTCCACTGCCCATATAACATTGATTCCTCTCGTTCTAGGACTTCCCTCCATTCTACTTTTCTTTCAAATCACTCCTACGCATAGCAACCGCCACGATGCCTCGTTTCCCTTATCCACCCTTGCTCTCTGCTGAGCTACGGCTGCTGGAACTGCATCCCGGTTTGCCTGACGATCGGCTTACCGGCACCGTCTTCCATAGGATATTGTCACCAGAAGATGGCGAATTACCGGACTTTGAGGCCTTATCTTATTGCTGGGGTGACCAGTCTCGCCCGGAGCAAGTTAAACTTGCCACTGAACGCCCGACACCTGGTGAACAGTCAGACCAGTCTTCGGATTCCGGACATGTGGATATTGGACCCAATCTGGCCTCTGCTTTGCGCGCTCTTCGATACCGTGATTGTAAACGAGTACTGTGGTGCGACTCGATCTGCATCAATCAACAGGATACTGTCGAACGCGAGGGACAGGTCCAACGTATGGCAGATGTGTATATGTTTGCTGAGAGAGTCATTGCCTGGCTAGGCCCTGCAACTCCGTGGGCCTCTATGGCTATGGAGACTGTGCGTCAAGTAGGAAACCGGCATTTTCCTCAGGAAGCAGATACACCATGGTTGTATCAGAACATGACTCCCCACGCTTCTGCTCCGACAACGAATAGAAGCGGGATAGAGATCACATACGGAGAACCTATTCCGTTTAGCCAGGACCAATGGCATTCGTTTGAGAAGCTTTTGGATTTGAATTGGCACCGACGTCTGTGGACACATCAAGAAATCGTGTTTGCGAACCAAGAAACATCGATAGTGAGGTTGGGCGAGGAGGAAATGCCATGGGCCAGGTACAAAGACGCAGTTGCATTTATCTGCACGTACCCATGGGGCCCACTAACGGCTATTCTGCTTGATCCAGCCAGATGCACCAGAAATGAGTTTGTATTTGTTTACAAAGTTGCGGCTATTGACTGCGCCGTTAAACAACATGCTAGCTGGATAGACGCATTGGCCTTTACAGAAAAGTACGACTGCTCCGATGATCGTGACCGGCTATACGCACTTCGAGGACTACTCCAGCCTGACATTGCCCGATGCATTCGCGTCGATTACACAAAGTCTGCCAAAGAGATTGCGGCTTCAGCTTGTGTCACTCACCTGGAGCAGAGGCGCAATCTTGACTTCCTTAGACTTTGTAACTCAACCACATCTCCCACATGGGCTGTAGATCTGCAAAAGCCCTTGAGCGTCTTTGAAGTCTCCAGCGACGCGGGTGCAAGATCTGCTGCTTCAGCGAGGCTGATCAAACCGGGAGTGCTAGAGGTAGCTGGCCTGACTTGTGACGAGATAACTCGCAAGCCAATTGATCTTCCAGGGAGCAAGAGTTTCGAAAACATAAAAGAGTATCTCGAGACTCTTCTTATGGCATTTCGTGATCTCACAGGCAATGACGACTTTCACCGAGACGATAAATGCGTCGACGAGTTGATCACCGCGATGACCTATGGAGATTTATGGGACTTCAGCGCCCTTAGAACTGAGTCTCCCCCCTCCGGTTTACGGATTGCTTTGGAAACTGGGCGACTCCTCGTACAGCACTGGGTAACAGCCATGGCCAACGGGGAAGATTCTTTTCATACTATGTTCCATCCAAGATATTATCCAGCGACTGCTTGCACAAGAACTCGCAACGGAACCCTGGCATGTGTACCTTTAGAAAGCCGCAGCGGCGACATAATAGTCACGCTTCTTGGCCTGCGCTGCAACTTGGTTCTGCGCCCTCAGCCACAAGATGGATCCTATGAGGTCGTTGGACCATGCTATCACCCAGGCTTCTCTGATGGCCAGGCCGTCCTCGGGGACGACTTTTGCGGATGGGAGAGGGGCTGGTGTAACAAAAGACATCATCTTGTATTCTGGAAAGAGGGTGAGCCTCTGCGTCTAAGAGACCCACGACTGGACCGAGTTCCATTGCCTTTTGGGTACAGCGAATATAATCCCGTAGTGTATCATATAGACACTGTGACATGGACACATAAGGACGAGCATGAGGAGTACATGGAGAACGAAAGAATTTACGATCCACGAATGTCAGAGCATAGGTTGAAGGAGAGAGGGGTGCCAATAGAGAGGTTTCGGTTGATATAGGAAGATGTTAACGAATTCGGAGGATTCGGAGGGGAGTCTTATTAGGGATGCTGCTTTGATGAATCGCGGCGAATTTCATCCTGTTTCTATTAGTTATCTTGGTCGTGATAATGCAAAAGGATATAGAAACAGGCGATGAACTTATGCATCGAGAGAAGCCTTCTAGGATCATTCCACGTGGGCAAGAGGTATCTCACCATTGGCCGGCAATGCCAAGAAAGCTAACATCAACAATTAAAAATAAAATAAAAACTTGCATTTTCTGACACTATCTCAATAATACAAGGTAAATTATTATCACGGTGAGAGAACAGGTATCTGGCACACCCGCACGATAATTGGTCAATCGCAGCCAAGCGTTGAAAGAGGTTTAGATCCAATGACGTGACCGCCGGGATTTAAGATGAAGCTTAAATCTCCATTACGTGAGTCACTCCTCCCCTTGCATCCTCCAAACACGTCAATTGAGCCTCAAAATGGTCGTCGGCGGCTGGGAAAACGCGGTGCGTAGAGCCGCAGATCGCGGGCTGCAGACGCTCAAGGTCAATTGGCATCTCGGCTTCACTGCATTCGGCGGACCGCCCGTGCACTTCAAAATCGTAACAATAACCTCTCACAGCTAATTTTACAGTATTGCTAACGGATAAAGTTTCATGACAAGTTTGTCACAAAATTGCAATGGATCGATGAGCAGATTGTACGTTTACACGACTTTCAAACCGTCACAGCCGATTAACAGTGATGTTTAGTTCCAGGAGCTCTTCAGCGTCTCTCAGGCGCTCTCAGGCCCTGCTAGTACGAAGATGCTTTACTGTATCAATTTGATCCACGGCGGGCTGTTCGAAGCTCTTCTGGCCTTTTTTATTTGGAGGTATGACGCGTGTGATATAGGCCCAAAACGACGCGACTGACCAAAACAGTATACCTGGTTTTCTCGGCATGTTTGGACTCTCCATTGGTGTATCCAACATTGGAGATACACTACCACGCGCGGTATACGCACTTCTCTCGGGTTTAAATGCAGCTACTGTCGGTATCATCGCGTTAGCAGCTGTCGAACTCTCCGATAAGGCTATCACAGATCAAGCTACAAGGCTTGTTCTCTCAATCACTGCCATGGCTGGAATATTGTACAACGCCCTCTGGTATTTCCCGGTTCTCATTGTCGCGGGTGGATGCTGTACTATTGTGTACGACTTTCGCTGGCTGCATCGTCCGGTTCGAGCTGTGAAGAATGCTCTTCTTAGGATGAGGAGGGGAAGAGTCACGGAGAGTGAGAATATTCAAGGTGCTGAAAATGGAACGGACGGCAATACCAACGATTCGAGAATCGCCCTTGCTGAGACAGCGGAAGCCGGCCCTCGAGAGGATGAACCACGTGTCGTTCCGCAGGAATATCGCCTCAACTTCTCATGGAAGTCTGGAACAGCCATCATCGCCGTCTTCCTCCTCTCTTTCATAATCGTTCTCGTCCTACGCGGAACGCTACCGACTACTCCTCTGCTCTACAAACTTTTCGCCAACTTATACCTGGCTGGGACAATCATCTTTGGCGGTGGCCCCGTGGTAATTCCTCTTCTTCGAGAGTATGTCGTTGCCGAGGGATGGGTCACACCGCGTGATTTCCTCATCGGCCTCGCTATTGTGCAGGCGTTCCCAGGACCAAACTTTAACTTCGCTGTGTTCCTTGGCGGTCTCACAGCTGCGAATAATGGATATCCCGCTATTGCGGGAGCGCTGATAGCTTACCTGGGTATCTTTGTCCCAGGCATGGTTCTTGTCCACGGGACGATGGGCGTGTGGGGGGTTCTGAGATCTCGGCGCTGGGTCAAGTCTGCTGTGCGAGGCATTAATGCCGGTGCTGTTGGACTGATCTACACGGCTGTCTATAGGATTTGGCAGGTTGGATATATCGATCAGGGCTTCCAGTCTGGAAAGAGCCTTGCTGATGATCCTTGGTGGGTTGTCGTTACTGCAACGGCTTTTGTGGGAGGACGATACTTTGGTGTCGCACCGCCCTTGGCGATTATACTTGGTGCTTCGTTGGGGTTACTGAGGTATGGCATTGTTACAGCATGAGTTTGGTTCACCATCCAAGTGCAAGCAATTGCGTAGGCGAGGTCCGAGATATAGACCTCAGCTTGGACATTTATTGAAAGATGAAACTTGAGATTTAAAGGCATTATCTAAATGATTGGAACAAAGTTTACGCGCTGGCGATCAACATGGTACGATAGAGATATGAAGGCATCATGTTTTGGTGGGGCCGAGCGGCGACAGCTCGGGATGGCTTCCGTGATGCTGGGTCCGGGTCCAAGATTGGCTCCTGACCGGCCCTCGGCAGCGAAACCGCAGACGACGAACCGTAGGTTACAAGAATTTCCGAATGCGTAAGCTCTGTCTATTTCGAGCCTCTATTGCATGCGGTGAAATACACGGTCAACACGTATCAATTAGCGAAAGATAACACCTTTACCCTCTCGACCAGAATGTAGCATCTCTCACTTGCCACAACATATCTTTGAGGCCACCAATAGCCCAAATGTTACAGCACCCCCTCTACCGGTGTAGCATCTCAATGCCGTGTCAAGACCAACCACATAATCCGGGGTAGACACCGATGAAGCGGGGAAGAAAGTGGAGGTTGAGTTGTCTTTTGGTGGCGGCCGGTGTATCTTTGCGGCGGCTACGCTAACGAGTTCTGTGGTCCTCGTGAGGAGTCCCGTCTCCAAAATTCGTTATCTTATCCAACCAGATGATGCCGTGATGTTTGTCTGGCGATATCGGATGACGACCCGATGCATGTCTTCCAGAACATATCATGGCTTGGATGCTTTTTAAATGCAGTCTTACCCGTCCTTCATCTTTTCCTTGTCTTTTACTCTATTCTTTAATTTTAATTACTTTTTTATTCAAGTTTTGGGTTCGTAGTCGCTGACCTTTCACCGGAATAGCAACCCGCCTCATCCCCGCCGTCAAACCTTCACAATCTGGCAAAATGTCGACAGAAAACACGAGTCAATCGATCCTCATTCTCGGAGGCGGTTGCTTCGGTTTAGCGACAGCATTTGAACTCGCTCAAAAGGGATACAAGAATATCACAATTCTCGAGAAAGACGTTGATGTGCCGAGCCGCTTCTCCGCTGCTTATGATCTGAACAAGGTCATTCGCGCCGAGTACGCCGATGACTTCTACACTCAATTAGCTCTGGTAAGCAGCAGTCTATACTCATGTATAAGAATTTTTTACTCAACGATAATTTATAGGACGCGATTCGAAAATGGCAATCTGATCCCCTCTATTCTCCTCATTATCACCAAACCGGTTTTCTCAACGTCACATCCGGCAAAGCAGCCCAGAACACAAAGGGTGCAGTGGAGAGCTACTTTCAATCACTCCAAAAGAACCCAGCTTTCAATGGCCAAACCGTCCGCGTGAACAGCAGCGAGGAGATTAGAGAGCTCGTCCCCAAGTTCAGCGGTCCACTAACCGGCTTCACCGGATATCACAACAAGCTCGCTGGTTACGGCCACTCTGCTAACGCTTTGAGAGCCGTGTACGAGCAGTGTGTCAAGCTCGGTGTCAAGTTCCATCTCGGAAACAAAGATGGTGAAGTCGAGTCATTGCTGTACGCGTCAAGTCGAGAGGGGACCAAGTGTATAGGTGCCAGGACACGCGGCGGCACCATCCACTCAGCAGACAAGACCATCGTCGCTCTAGGCGCCGACGCCGCCAATATTCTTCCGCGCATTGGAAAGCAAATGACTGGTCGAGCATGGGGTGTCGCGCACATCCAACTCACAGACAAAGAAGCCACCGAACTCAAGGGCATTCCCGTCACCAACGTGCGCGACCTCGCCTTCTTCTTCGAACCCGACCTGAAGACCAAGAAACTCAAATTCTGCCACATGGGCGGCGCCTTCACAAACTACGCCTTCTCCAAAGACGGTCTCTCGATCCCCTTCCCCGAACTCGCAGATTCACAATTCATGCCTCTCGAGGACGAAACGCACATCCGTCTTCTTCTCAAAGAAGTCTTCCCGCAACTAGCTGATAGACCTTTGATTGATCAGCATCTGTGCTGGTTTGCTGACACGGATGATTCGGATTTTATTATCGACTACGTTCCTGGTACTAATGCGACTTTGGCGGTGTTGAGTGGTGATAGTGGACATGGGTTTAAGATGTTACCCATCTTTGGGGAGTTTGTGCATAAGTTGCTTGTGGAGGAGAGGCAGAGTCAGGCGAAGTGGCAGTGGAAGGATAGTAAGCCTAAGGCTGCGGCTGTGTGGAGGAGTAGCGAGAGTCAGGAGCTTGCTGCTGTTCCTCGGGCGAAGTTGTGAGAGCTCAATGTATGAACTATATCTCTAATATGAATACTCATTTGTCTTAAACATCGGGTCTCAGTTTTCTGTCTGTATTTCGCACTATAGACTGCAGCTCAGTCACTTGATGGGCGACCAAGTCGAGACTGGCTCAACCAACAAGGAGCAACTACAAATCCAACGTATCTCTTTTTGGCTATAAACAGCGGGCAAACGGCGACTCTCCTCGTTATTCGTCAGCAGAATAACGAAGTGAGGGGGTCACATCTCGTCCGAGTCTTACAAATCCTCAATTACACGACACCATCAACTCGCAAACGAGGTGGTGTTATTTCCGATTTGAGCCAAGATCATTCGATCGCGCAATATCTCAGGAAACGGATTGGATAAATATTTATGTTGCAATCACTTTGCATATCGCATGTCGAGCGTTGGCCAATGAGGTTTATCGCAGTAAGTCTTGGTCATTGTGTGCCATCATGGCGTGACTGGCCAAGTCGGGGTCATTGTAACAGTAGTGAGGGGATGGTGATCATATATCAAGCTGTCTTATTCTGCTAAAACTCCTAAGTTCCAAACAAAAATTTCATAGTTGAAGCAATATATAAGTTCCCAATCCAATTATTCAAAATGGTCCCAGCCCCAATCGACCCAAGCATCAAAGATGTCGCAGAACCCATCAAAGACACCCTCAAGATCCCCGACGCAGCCAAACAGCGTCTCGAAAAGTCAGGCATAGACCTCTCCAAAGGCTATCCCTACCGTCCCTCTCGCCCTCTGTATCTCGACGATGTCTACAAGATTAGAGACAAGCCTCGCGATCACATCGACGCTGGTGCTCGAGCTGACAAGTCAAAGAAGAGCCTTTTGTCCGCTGCGACAAAGGTCACTGATCTGACTGCTTACA
The DNA here is from genome assembly GCA_013395995.1 of Fusarium pseudoanthophilum. Taxonomy (NCBI): domain Eukaryota; kingdom Fungi; phylum Ascomycota; class Sordariomycetes; order Hypocreales; family Nectriaceae; genus Fusarium; species Fusarium pseudoanthophilum. The sequence goes on along the minus strand of JAAOAR010000136.1, from coordinate 9,476 downwards.
TCGGAACTGAGATTGAAGGTCTGCAGTTGAAGGATCTTACTGATCAGCAGAGAGATGAGCTTGCACTGCTTATTGCGGAGAGAAGTGTGGTGTTTTTTAGAGATCAGGATCTTTCGCCGCAGCAGCAGAAGGAGCTTGGGGAGTGGTACGGGGAGGTTGAGATTCACGTAAGTCAGTCACTTAATCCTCTTCATGACAGATGCTCACGAGACGTAGCCTCAAGTCCCTCATGTCCCTGGCGTTCCAGGTGTAACCGTCCTCTGGCCCGATCTCATGGCTCAAGAGCGCCCAGCCAGTTTCCGTCAACCGGGTGGTGCATCGCGCTGGCACACAGATCTCGTTCATGAGAAGCAACCAGCGGGTATCACACATCTCCACAACGATACCATCCCATCTGTCGGTGGAGATACACTCTGGGCATCTGGCTACGCTGCATATGAGAAGCTCTCCCCAGAGTTCCGCAGGATCATTGATGGCCGGGAGGCTGTTTACCGCTCTGCTCATCCTTACCTGGACCGCGATCATCCTGAACAAGGTCCAAAGTACATTGAGCGCATTCACCCTATCGTTCGTGTTCACCCAGCTACGGGCTGGAAAGCCCTCTGGGTGAACCGTGCGATGACGGATAGGATTGTTGGTCTTGATCGGGCGGAGAGTGATGTCATTCTCAATTACTTGTATGATGTTTATGAGCAGAACGTTGACATTCAAGTCCGATTCAAGTGGACGCCAAGAACATCCGCGCTTTGGGACAACCGGTAAGCCTCAGAGAATTCATCGACGTATAAGGTGCTAACAGGTTTTAGTATCACTATTCATAATGCAAGCTGGGACTATAGTGGAAGAGAACCACGACATGGCACGCGAGTGACTTCTTTGGCTGAGAAGCCGTACTTTGATGCATCAGCGCCTACGCGTCGGGAGGCACTGGGTCTTTTGGGAGATAGTGAGAAGAAGGAACTTGAGCAGTCAAAGTAAAGACCATATGTTGTAAATACTGCGCGCCAAGAATTATCACATGGTTCTGGGTAAATTAAATCCTCAATTGATAAAGAATGAAAACTTCTTTACTATTGGTGTTATTGGACTAATCTGTGTGTGATTTCTACTTCAAACCCTGATTCCATCTAAGCATAGCCAGTGGCAACAACAAAGCTAACATCATTGACAAAGCTGCTGGCAGAATCAAAGTCATGAACACCACCATTCGAAGCAGCATACCCAACGTTGTTGTAGTGTCGAATGTACCTAGTCGGATAGCTCCATGATCGGAACGAACTTCCCGAACCACTCATACCCTTCTGAGGGCAAAACGTAGCATCCTCATTGAAGATCTTGCTCCCGTCACTCTTGTTAACGTACAGCTGGAAGCCAGAGTGTCGAATGTAACTACCAGGAGTATCGTTAGACTCGAAAGACACACAGCCGCTGTTGGCGAGACCGGTGCGGACGGTCCAGCTCGCTGACTTCTTGAGCGCGCTGGAGCTGGAGCTGGAGATCACTTGGGTGTTGACGTTGGAGGAGCTGTGGGCGAGGACGCGGTCTGTGTAGCCGGACGTGGTGACTTTGAGGGTGACGGATGATCCGACGCTGAGGGCGGTTCCGCTTGTCAAAGATGTGGTGGCATATTTGGCCGCGACGATGTTGGCCTGCACCGAGTTCTCGGTCGCATCAGAAGGGTATCCGCTAGTCATCACTCCTTCGTAGAAAGTTCCCTGAGCGCCATTGCTGTTATCACCGCCGATACCGAGGATGATTGCTCCCTCTTTGCTCATGGGGTTGTATCCGCCATCAGGGCGTGCACCGCTGTAGAAAGTCGACAGTGAACCGGAGGCGGCATTTCCACCGCGAATGGCCCACGTGCCCGCCTTGCCCTTGACGACAGCACTGGTGAAACGGTTGGAGATGCTTGGGTTGGCAGTGTTTTGTTTGGCGCCCTGGCCAGAGAAGAGGCCGTTTTCAAGATCAGCCATGATCCAGGGGCCGCTGCCGGAACCAGAGCCCCAGACGGTGTTGTCGCCGAAGTAAATAGCTTCCATGTGTCCGTTACCAGTGTCTTTGCTGTTGGTCTCCGCATTGCCGTAGTCGAAGCAGCAAGCACCGTTGTAATGTGTTCCGTCGAGAACAGCATACATACCCTCAGGTTCATCACCAGTGGCGGAACCATCAACTTGGTTGTTACGATAGCCGGTACCAGGGGAGATAAACACTCCGTAGGCCTTCTTGCCGTTCAGCGTAACAGGCGCACCATCGGCAGCGGCAAGGTTATCATAGCCATTCACATCAGGGCCATTAAAGCCACCAGGAGGAGCCTGGGTCAAATGGTTGCTTCGGCCAGACTGATCATAGATGATGGTGATCAAACAGGTTGTGCCGCTGCAGAAGGAATCTTGGGCAGAGGAGGCTGCGACACCACCCGCGGAGACAGGTTTGATATCGGTGAGGGCACCATCTGAGGCGCGCTTGATCTGGTAGAGACCGCCGGTGTAGCTGTCAAAGAGGGCGCGGGTAGTGCTATGAGCGGCGATACAGGGTGTTCCGCCGGACTTGTAGATGTCGCATGGTCCTGCTGAGACAAGACGAGCGGTGGTGGCGAGACCAAGAGCGAAGACGCTTTGGAGAAGCATTGTGATGGGACTATGAGAAGAAAGGTACAACCAGAGCCAGGTGTCTTTGAGAGAGGGTTAAAGAAGAGCTGCTGAGGTACAAGAAATGGATATTACGGCACAGAATAATAGTTCTTTATATAGATGTATCCATACTGAGGTCTCTCGTCCGATACTTTCCCCGGACCCCATCGCAACAACATCAGACGAAGCGATTAACCACCTTCCTTTTTCGCACACACTCTCCAAAGGGAGCAACTATTCACAAAATTCCTCCGTTGGACAAATCCGTTCAGGGAATCGGTGTTGCCAAGCCTCATTCGCCCGCTTCTCCAAATCTGCGGGGTACGCAGATCGGCGCCATCGTCATCTGGGGTATTTACCCCAGGGGGGCATCGCGTGGCTCGGGCCTTGATGTAACCATAAACCGGCACGCAAGTGCCGAACTTGATGCGGACAAATTAGAGGGCTCGAACGGATGGATGTTTGGTAAGAGAGCCAATGGAGGGAGACTGTGGGGGATGCGATTTAGGGCCGAGTCGTGATGTGGGCGGTATTGAGATCGTCGTGACCTAACCTGATGGGCTGGAGACTAGGGATGGTGTATCCTCGTATACTTGTCTATTGCCTCAAGACTGTGGATGGCATATGACCTGACCAGATCGTAAGAAATGTGAATGACTAGACTAACTCTACTAAACTTACTCAAATTTGACCTAACCTTTGCTCGGCACTTGTCGCTGCCTGTTCCCTTCTCAAGCGCCGCGTCATGACTGGAATCGCTTCACTTCTCCCAAAACGCCCCAATGAAATCCTCCACATCCTTTCAAAGAGCATCCGGCTCCTCAAGCGCAGCAAAGTGCCCACCCTTGTCATGCATTCTATACCACTTCACCTGCTCCGTCTGCTGAATCCATCTCTCCGGCGCTGTGACAAGCTCCTTCTTGAACGCCGAGTGTCCAAGCGGTACTTTCAGACTTTTCCACGCATTCATCATGAGCTGATGGTCTTCGAGAACAGTGAGGTGAAGATAGATAGAGGTAGGGTAACAGCCCGTGAACCAATACAGCGCTATGTTTGTTAGGATGAGGTCTTTGGAGGGTGTTTCGTCGGACCAGCGGTGCATCTTATCCCCGATCCAGGAGAGCAGGGCGATGGGGTTGCTGCCGAAGATGTAGCCTGCTGTAGCTGGTTTGGTGCCGTCTAGTTGGATGAAGGCTGTTTCTTTCTTTTGAAAGTCTGCCATTCTGCCGAATGCTGTCATTTCATCGGCGGTATACTTGCCATTCTTGATGCCTTCTTCGACGTTCTCGCCAGGAGGTGGCGAGATGTTGAGCATACTCATATGAACTAGCTTACATGCTGGATCAATGTTGGCGATAACAGGTGCGGTCCAGCCGCCCAAATCACCTCCCTGCGTCATGTAGCCCGTCTTGTCAAAGCCCAGGGAATGCATCATCTTGGACATAAGACGGGCATTACCAATATGGTTGAATGGCTTGTCGAGAGGCGGCGCATCAGAGAAACCGAAGCCGATATGGTGAGGAACGATGATGTGATAGGGTAGAGACTCGGGATCGTACTCAGATTTGAGTTTCTGAAGGATGGGGAGGTATTCAACAACAGAGCCAGGCCAGCTATGAAGGAACAAGATAGGGATCGCAGAAGGGTTCTCAGAGAACAAAGCCATAAAGTTGATCTTGTAAGCTTTCGAATCGTCATCGGTAACAGTGATGTCAAACTGCGGGATCGAATTGAGGGTAGCCTCCCATTTCTTCCAATCGTAGTCATTCGCCCAATACTCAACCAATTCCTTCAAAGTATCTCTGGGAAGGCCGAAAGCGCCGTCGTCACGCGAATTCCAAATATTGGCCTTCGGGATCGGTGACAGCTTAAGGAGTGTCTTGAGCCGCTCAATCTCACTGTCAGGAACGGAAATAGTGGATGATGTAAGATTGGCTGACGCGGGGACGGGCCAGGGCGGAGCGCTAAAGGGAAGGGGAGACATTTTGTAAAATGGATTGATGGTGCTTAGAGTGATTGAAAGGGGCGAATTGATTTGGAATACAGGTTTTGATGGTCTTGTCGACTGTTCTTATGCGTTTTTCTTCGATCTAAGGATGGACTTCTGCCTTGGGATGAAGATCCTTGGAGGCTGAGATGCGCGAGGGTGATTGGCAGGATGTCAGATTTCTAGAAACTTCGCGAAATTACTTCTCACTAGCGTCAATAAAATAAATAAAGAATTATTTAGATACTACTAGAAGGTTCTATATTAATTAAACGATGTTGTTGTGCTGTCGGCAGATCAATGAGCTGTATCTGCTCAGTGTCCGCGGCGCACCTTTGACTTGGAATGGAAAACGAAAGTTGGTTTAAATGGGTAGATATACATCAGGTGAACATCAAAGTATTATTAAGATCCAAGGCATGCTAATAACCTGGTGATTACAAGCATGAGAATATAGTCAGGGCAGCTAAAAGAGACGACGGGGTTTGGGCGTTTGGCATTCAACACGAGAACATTACTGTCTATAGCTATCCTCCTTCGCTCTTCAAACTATTTCAATACTTCAAATAACTAATGATCTTCTCTACTTACCATCAATTGCAGCTGAATCTCCAGATAATACCCCGCCGCCCAGCATGGCTGTGTATGTTTCCCTGCGATAGATTTGATCTCGGATACCATTAGTGTAATGTCTCTCTTCCCTTTATCGCCCTCTATTGAGTTTAACTAACTCTGCATGTAAATTCCCTGTTGACTTTGCCTCCATTCACTCTTCATCAGTTGCAAGATGCAGGAGGACAACCTTATATGAGATGTGAGTTTCGCGTATTACTGGCGAAGGAGCTTTCCTATTTAAAAATCTACAAGCATGAACAAGTATTCAGGTAGGTTGCCAGATTTCTTCGGTTACATATTCTCATCCGAGGCGAGAGTTTCCGCATTGAATAAACGCCATGTCCTGGAATTTTGAGGAGCTGTCCGATAATCAAACCCAGCACATTAACATCCAGTGTATACGACAGACACAGATCTGAGCACCTTAGTAACAGTTAAGTCTTGCAATCTTACAAGATCCAATCCCCTTATCTATCAAGGCCTGGGACTCGTTTAAGCTGGTATAACCAGATCACTAGGTAGGTAAGTACTTGCTCGCCATGAGGTTGAACTGTAGCCTGCCAATACAGGTGATGCATATAACAATACTTGAGAGTTGACCCTGCATGCAATCAGTTGTCAAACATATTGCATGAAATGATTCTGAACGCAGGGTGAAAGGAGATATAATGTTTGGATGAATTGAAGCTATCACGAGATCCACGAGAAATGCAACTCAGCGAAAGGCCTAGTACTATTTTATGGAGGGTCTAATAAGGATAAACATTGAGCATTTCTTGGGTTTATCAGACACCGGCGCTAGTGGTTATCTACCGCTGTGTCCGTGAGCAGGCCATGTGCCATGTTATGCGGGGTGAGCACAACAATCTCTCCGCTCACGAGGACGTCGATCAGTACTGAGCGTCGCACAGGATAAATGCTTATATATATCTCCGCGGAGCCAAACTCTTGAAATATTACCCTTTGGATTTTCTTTTCAGTCGATTATTGAACATCTGTTCAAGACGGGAACTTGAGCCATTCCTGGGGTTCTTATCTTTGTTGCATGTGAGAATTGGAGATAGTGGCGGTTTTGGTGTGACTGCTTATCTTTGGCCAACGTTCTAGACTGCTACCATGTAGATTTGACAGACATGCAATCAAACTACCGATATTTCTTCATGTTTTCATCATATCAGCACAGGTAATACAGTTAGCATGAGCTCTCGCTTATGCCGCATGGGAGGATTATCTGGCCGCCGATCTGGACATCTTTCCGCTGTGGATTTCACCAATGAAACAACGGTCTCTATGTCTGGCACAGAGGCGATAGGTCAGTCGGCACTGCAACCTTATCACAAGACCCTGGAGGGCTGGTATTTAGCCCGGAGATGCATTGCATTGACGTCACAGGGTCGAGATCTGTGATTTTCTTTTCCGGTAGATTTACAAAAATGATAGAGATCTCAACTTTCTCTTTCAGATCTCCGAGGATGCTGCGCTCCAAAGTTCTTATATACAATGACAGCTCCAGAATTGCAATGCTGTTAGCGACCTAAGTCTTACCATCCTCGTTATCCCGCTAAACATGGCTTCCGACTCGACGCTTGTAGAAGCAGGTGAAATGACGGAGACTACTCCCTTGATCCCATCTCACAAACGCCACAACCAGGATTCTCTATCGATAAACACTGCCTCACAGCCGGACAGTCTACCATATAGTGACTACCATACCATCGACTGGCTTCAAGACCTCGTGCAGGATAGTCATCGACGCGATAACTCAGGTCTCTATTCGCGACGCGGAATACGCTTCCGCATCACCAAACTATGGGACGCTTCTCATGGCTGGGTCGCAGCTTTCCTCATCGGTCTTATCACAGCTTCAATTGCGGCATTCGTAGATGTCAGTGTTGAGGTTCTAGCGGATCTCAAGGATGGTTACTGCACCAACAACATATTTCTAAGTCGCCGAGCATGCTGTGCATCAGAGACAGACTGCCAGAGCTGGAATCCATGGACAGAGAGCTACGTGTATGCGTACGCCATATACGTCGGTCTTGCTTTAATCTTTGGTATCATCGCTGGGAGCGTCACGGCGACTACGAAGACGAATCTCACTGCCGTCGCTCCGGAGAAAGAAGGAAAGCCTGCAAATACTGGTGGAAAGGTTATGTACATGGCGGCAGGAAGCGGCATCCCTGAGATCAAGACTGTATTATCCGGCTTCTGCATCCCTTACCTCTTCGATCTCAAAGTCCTTATCGTCAAGGCCATCGGATCAATCTTCGCAGTCGCGACAGGCATGTGTTTGGGAAAAGAAGGACCTTTTGTCCACATCTCAGCTTGTGTTGGATATCTTGTCACCATCTGCATCCCCAAATACGCGAGTAATCAACGGAAATTGAGAGAGATGCTCAGCATTGCATGTTCGGCGGGTTTATCTGTTGCTTTCGGAGCTCCGATTGGGGGTGTTCTTTTCAGCTATGAGGAGATAAGCACTTACTTCCCCCGAAGGGTACTCTGGAGGAGCTGTCTTTGTTCAGTTGTAGCGGCGGCTGTTCTTAAGGAACTCAACCCAGCAGGCACTGGCAAACTTGTTTTGTTTGAGACGAACTACGGCGTCAACTATGATGCTCTTCACTATTTTGTCTTCATCTTTCTCGGCATCTGCGGTGGCATCTTCGGTGGAATATTCTGCAGAGCCAACTTCCTCTGGTCAAAGTCGTTCCGAAAGATTTCGCTCATCAAGAACAACCCTGTCTTCGAGTTAGCTCTCGTAACATTGATCACTGCAATTCTACAGTTTCCGAATATGCTGATCAGGGAAACTGGGGACATTGTCATGCAGCGAGTTCTTGTTGACTGCAATCATGCTGAGGAGGACTGGATTTGCCAGCAAGAGGCCCAAGCTAGTGGCAAGGGCACTTACTACGCTTGGCTAATCTCTGGGACATTCGTCAAACTATTTTTGACGACCATCACATTCGGTTGCAAGGTCCCATCTGGAATCATCATCCCCGCCATGGACGCTGGTGCGCTCTTTGGCCGGATGATTGGGCAACTCATCCCCAACATCTCACCGGGTATCTTTGCCATGGTTGGATCAGCAGCCTTCCTAGCGGGAGTTAGCAGAATGACTGTCAGTCTTGCTGTCATCATGTTTGAGCTGACTGGAGAGGTCAACTTCATTCCGCCTTCCATGATCGCTATCCTGACTGCGAAGTGGGTGGCTGATGCAATCAGTGCTGACGGTGTTTATGATCTTGCTCAGCATCTTCAAGGACATCCCTTCCTGGAGGCTGAGGGTGCAATTAGCAAGGTTCGAGAGTTCAGAGATAATGAGGGTACTGCGACGGTAGACGCTCTTCTTCATTCAAAAGGTGTCTTGGACGTTGTTGTGTCTGTTGGCCCGGACTATCGTGTCATCACATCAGTGCTCCAAGACAAGCTCTCACATCTTCAAAACAGTGGCTTGACCGACTCTGGACTGGTGTTCGTTAACGACAAGGGACTCTGTCACGGCTATATCTCGCAATATAAACTGGAGCAAGTCCTGCATATGATTGAGAAAACCGATGGTGTTGAAGAGTCCTGTGAGATAAGCGTTCTTGAAGGTAATCTAGCGGAGGCGATTGACAAGAGTCCCCTCACTCTCTCATCAAAAGCACCACTTGAGTATGCTGTGGAGATGTTTGGAAAGTTGGGCATCAGTTATCTGGTCGTCACTGAGGAGGATACGGCAAAGGTGCTGGGGGTTATGTCAACGAAGCAACTGGTCGCTTTCTTGGATAAATTGAAGTAGACGCACGACATAGAGAAATAGCGATACTATAGGAATAGAAAAGTCCACCCAATCGTCAATTCAACTTATATGGCCTGAGCTGTAGTTTAGTGAGCTGGTGGAGAACATTGTGCCATTTACGGGCGACAAAACCCAGTGGGTAGGCTCTAGAAGGCTGCTAATAGTTGTCTAAAGGAGCTGAAGCTCCGGTTACAATGGTGATTTCGACGTCATCCCAAATCCCAATGCCCAAAACTGATTGCGCCGACCAACTCTACAATAAGATGCGACACAGTTCAGCCAGCGTCCGATGCGACTCAATAATCGAAGGCTTGTCCGGATCCCGGGTAGATTCAGGGGCCAGAAGGAAATAAGACGGGATTCAGCACAAGCGAACCCGCGGAACCGCGATGAGGATCGAGAATGCCGATTGAGTCTTGGCCCAGGCACCTTCGCTTATTACTTGGTTAGAGGCATAAGT
>JAAOAR010000135.1:0-52647 GCA_013395995.1 Fusarium pseudoanthophilum | reverse complement strand
CCTAGATTTAAACCTAATTAAAGATATATAAAATTAAATAAAAGACTATATAAGCTATAATTACTTTAAGAAAATAATATATATAGTATTATAGGTAGCTATAAGGAAGGCTTAAGAGGCTATATTAAAGGATTTCTTTTAGGCCTAGCTTAATATATTAAAGCAGTATTATAAGGATATTATTATAGTTAATAAAATATATATAAAATAGTAATTAGCTAAGATTTAGCCTAGATTAAGTAAATTAATTAAAATAAAGTATATCTCCCTTCCTAGTATAATTAGCACTAAATTACAGTATAGTTACAGTGCATAGACCACTAAAGCTACTAAAAATGGCCCCTACTTATGCCCCTAACCAAGTACTTGTCTCTTGCCTATTTTTACTGACCTATCAAGTAACTAGCATCTTATCGTAGGGGGTCTACTGCTGATAAGAAATGCGCTATTGTTGTTCCGGGAAGCATATACGGATATACCGATCTACCCTAAGCCGACCTCCATGACAATCAATTGTCTTAATAATGTGATTCAGGTCGAAGGCTTCGGCAGCTCTATCTACACCCGGATGTCGCTGTCGGTTATGGTCACTGAAAATATCAGACTAGTCTGCAATCAAGCTCTGTCCACAATGTCAGCCGTAAGCACGCGTGCGGCTGAGCAACCTCAGCATCCTCGCCAGGCATTGTGATATCCATCCACCCCGATTCAACCCCACGGCTCTCCGATATCGTTACATCTCCACCTCGCAAAGAAAACAAGTGTATCATTTATGTTACCCCATTCTGTACTATTCATCATCTTTTCCCCCATTCAGCGCTATCCACGACGTAACATTACCCCGCATCTCATCTGCATGAGCTGGGAATAGGCAACAACGGCGAGTTAGCAGAGATGGAAGAGATGGAAACGCAAGATAGGGCTCAAGATTCATTCTTTAAGTACCGCCCCAGAGTAAAACTTGCCCCGGATGACACACATAGCCAAACCGTGGACTGGTTTGACCCAGTCACAACCGACGAGTGGTTGAACGAAGAGATCGAATCACGAAGACATGCACTCGCCTCAGCACCTACACATCTTCAAGAAAGAAGAATGTTTTGTGAACTTTCGAGGCTTATTTTGCAACACTATCTACGCTTTGGAACAAAAAAGTCCTTAGATGACGCAATTGAGTTGGAGAGAAAGGCTCTGGAGTATATCAGCACTGGTTTCCAAAATGCAAAGTGTCTGCTAGTCCTGGGAGACATGCTCTGCCAGAGGTTTCGCCGCAAAACAGCTGTTTGGGACATGGAATTTTCCATCAAAGCCGCAAAACAGCACATCTACCCAGTTCCTACGCAGGGGGGGTCAGACCTTTACATCATGCATAACTTTGGCCATGGAGATGGAGCCTTCGAACAACCAGATCTGCAATCAGCCTTTGTGGACGTTGAAGAAGGCATCGATAAGCAACATGCTGCGTTTAAACTCATACCTGACGACTTCCCCCTTCGGAGTGAATGGCTGGACCACTTTGGTTCAAATATTCTCCATCGATATCGTTTGAGCAAAGCAACCGAAGACGTTGACAAAGCAGTCGATATATGCAGAATTGCCTGCGAGGATGCCAACTTTGGTCCCTCGGAAACTCTCATAGAGGCACTCCTGGCACGTATTCCTTCCACCTGGGATGAGTCTGACATTTTTGAGGTCATAGACATCTGTGATGAAATGTTGCTAGAAGCTCTTGGCGATCGAAAGAAGACAATTTTGCAGTACCGGGCCGAAGCTTTCTACTTCCTGTACTGTTTGAGTGGGATGGTGGAACATATCAACGAGAGCGTCAAGGACTCCAAAAAAGCAATAGATTCAGAACGCGGAAGCTTAATGTCGCTGAGTGTCAGATGTCACAGATTTAGGAGTGGAGTGCTGTATACACGATACCAGCTGACAGGCGATTTAACTGACCTTGATGACTCAATGGCATCAGCGGCAATCGTTGCCAAGATTCTATTTACACCAGGCCCCAAGTCAAAAGCTACACTGTTTAGCATGCTGGCAAGTGACTGGGTCTTTAGAACCGAGGCCACAGCAGATCAAGCACACTTTGCCGAGGCTATAGAGTGGCCTGCATGCATCAAGCTCTTTGGCACGAGCCGAATGGATTCTCTTCATGAACTATGCCGACGGCATTATGAGCGATACGAAGTCAAGGGGAGAGGTGGTGATCTTCAGGATGTTGTGAATATTCTGAGACAGATGGTCGAGCTAGTGCCTAGTCAAGCATTGCGGAGCAGTCTCGGTAGCCGCTTGATGCAGTTATACTCCGAGTTTGACTTTCTGCAGTACTCACTTGTGGAGGCAAAGACCATTTTTCGGCGGTTGGTTCAGGAGTCAGAATCAGGTTCAGCAGAGCATACGAGGTTTTCCTTGCAGCTGGCATATTGCCTTTGCTTCCAACACGAGCGAACCGGAGATACTGTTGACCTCGATGGGGCTGTCAACATCGTAACGAGTATTTTCGAGACGGCCAAAGAAGACGATCCAGACTATGCGCTGGCTTTGAACAATTTGGGCGAAGTAATCTACCAGCAATGCCGCATCAACAAGACAATATCCAATGTTGATCACATGATCGATCTATTACAAAAGATGAGGGACTCCACAATGTCAGACGCACCTACCAAGCCCCTGAGTAAATTGGTTGAGTGTCTCCTCTGGAAATACCACATAACGGACGAAGCCACTCATCTAGGCTCGGCAGTTGAGCTGGCAAGACTTGCTGAAAGCTCACTACCAAACACATACCCCAATCACCATTGTATCATTCGTCATAGACTTGCCCTATCACTGCACGAGCAGTACTTGCAAACGTCGACACTGTCTGACTTGGAAGAAGCTATTGAACTGGAGAGGAGAAACCTGCAGCCTGGCCAGTTCACTCGTTATCTTTCTCATGCTAATCTCACGTCATTGCTTTGTGAGCTACACGTCGCAACGGGCGATCGAGAACACCTCCAGGAAGCGATGAAACTTGAAAGAGAAACAAGGAATGTCGATGATCGCTCCATCTGGTGCTTCAGAGGTGACCGCGTGCATATACCGTATATCCTCGATACCGAAAAATCATACCAGCTTTCGAATAAACTCCACGAACACTTGGATGCCAAGTCATACAATCCGGAGCTCAGGGCACGCTACCTTAGTAGCTTGGCGTTGATGCTCTTAGGTACGGACGACAACAACCTCGCAATGGGATATGTGAGAGATAGTCTAGACGTGGTTCCGCCAGAGAGCCCCGACCTACCTTGGCACCTGTGCTGCCTTGTGCTCTGCTTAGAAGGTAGCATTGCGACTTCGAATAACGCCTCTGAACTAGAAGAGATGTTCAGATCAGCGGAGAAGGCCGTCGAACTATCGCAAGACGATACTTCTGGTAGACCATTCTATCTTTCCGTTCTATGCTTAGTCCTCCATAGACGATTCATGAAGACAGGGAAGTCCACTGATCTCAACTTGGCGATCGACTACGGAGTTGAGGCTTACAACCTGACATTTGGAAACACACTCCCAGACTGTGCTAATCGGTACCTAGCATCGGACCAGCTATCGTTCTGTTTGCAGCACAAGTACCTCCGAGAGGGTATTTCAAGCGATCTCGAGCAGTCCGACGAACTTCACCAAGAAGCTCGCAGATGCAGACAAAGACTGAAGAGAGATGACGCATATTTTAACTGGCTTCGAAGATCTCCTGATGGGGCTTACACTGTTCATCTTGGCACCAACACAAAAGGTTCGTTCAGGCTCTGCAACAAAAGACGTGTGTATGCTCTACTTCTGGACAAGTTGGACTGTCACCCTCGGATATTTGCCGTCGCGGAACAATACTTCCGATACTACCAAGAGTCAAATGATGAGAACTATCTCTCCCTGGCTTTGGATGCTGCGAATTCGGCTCTCGCGTTTATTCAAGATGGCCATATTACATATTCTGCACGACTTCATCTCGTTGGACGATGCTATGAGGAGTACTACAAGAGGTCGATAGCATCTGACTGCAGCGAAGACGATCAGCAAGATCGTCTCAACCATCTTGATATGGCCATCTCAAAATTGCGAGATCTCATCAGTCACCTCTCTTCGGAAGACCCTCTGCGCCCCGATGTTCTTGGTCGTCTAGGCTATCTGTACTCGGATAAACTGTTTTACAACTACAAACTTGATGATTTGAAGATGGCATTGGAAGTACACCAGGAATGTCTCAGCCTCACAGGGGACAATCGCGTTGAACGTGCGAAATGGTTACGCCATCTGGGATGCTCTAAGCTTGTCGCTTACCGAGTATTCAAGGATGAGAACGACCTACAGGAGTCCATCAAGCTACTTGAGCAAGCAAAAGATCAAGATGTCTACGACAAGGAGCTTCTACCAGGCCTCGCCAGTGCCTACCGTTTCAAGTGCATGATTACGAGGGACATCAAGGACATCGACGATGCCATCGAGTTATATATAAACTCCCCTCTCCCGGAGTATATCACGATTCCCTTGCTCGGCAGTGCCTATCGTATCCGATTTGAGCTGACAAAGGCGCCAGAGGACATGAGGCTAGCCATAAAAAATCTAGAGAAGGCTCTCGAGCTAGCTCGAAAGGAGTTGGAAGTCTCAGATGTCGTTCAGGTGCTACAAAATCTGGCAAATTGCTATCTCGCGAAGCATCATCACGGTGGTACTCTCGATGATATCGAGGAGGCTATTCGCTATGCACAGGACGCTGTGGGTGTTGAGGTACAAGAAGCCTTCCAAGTTGTCGATATTACCGGCCTATTGGGACTGTGCTACACCACCAAATACAAGGTAACGAGATGTGAGGGCGATCTTCTCAAGGCCATTGACGCTGATGAAAGTGACTTTTGGGTCTTCATGCCAGTTGCAAACATATCAGACAGTTTGGTTCTAGCACAGCGGTTAATGGAGTCGTACAAAACTCTTGAGAACTGGGAGAAGGGCTTGAAAATTGCCGAGTACGCCCTGGAACTTATCCCCGCCTACACACCTCGCTATCTGCGATGGTCGGAAGCCCAATCCCTCCTATCTAGAATCAGTGGACTTGCATCCTTTGCCGCTGCCTTTTCGCTCCAAGCTGGCAGCGCTGAGGAGGCTACTCTCGCTCTCTTAGAAAGAGGTCGAGGAGTCGCCGCCGATCTTTTGTATGATCTCCGTCTTGACTTTGACAGTTGGAAGTTTGCAAATCTGAATTCGGCGTACAAAGAGACGCTTTTGAGCAGTATAGGACGGCTTGAGAATCCTGTACAACAACCAGATCTTAGTTCAGATATCCTCGGGTCTGGCACATCGGAGCTTACTAAGAGGCTCGAAGCAAGCAAAATTGTCGACGATTTCATGGACAGTTTCAGTGCACGACTAAAACCAGACAATACGGGTTTCACGGGGTTTACTAGGAGCGGTCCTATTGTGATTATTAATGTCAACTTCCGTTGCGATGCCTTTATCATTAAACATGTCGTGGAAACCATATCACTACCAAGGTTATCCGAGGAAGAGCTAGAACAGAGACTCCGCGATGGAAACTTGGGAAGCCTGAATACCTTGGAATGGCTCTGGGATACTATAACAGAGCCTATTCTTCAGCACCTGGATTATTCAGAAATGCCTTCCCGCGAGTGGCCGCAGATTTGCTGGATCCCTACCGGAGCGCTAAGTCGTTTTCCACTGCACGCAGCTGGCTACCACCAAGAAAGGACTGGACGTACCGTCATAGACAGAGTTATGTCGTCCTACAGTTCATCACTGAACGCTATTCTAGAGGGCGGAGCGAAAGATAAACGAAACTCGTCTGCCAAGGCGGTTTTGGTTGCCATGCAGAGAACGCCGGGGAGTTCCAGCCTCCCGCATGCTCCTAAAGAACTAGCGATTGTTCGAAAGCTGTGTGATTCAATGGAGTTGTGCACCGAGGAACCAAAACGAGAAACTCAAGATGTACTGGCGGAATTGAAGGACTGTGAGATTTTCCACTTTGCTGGTCACGGCGAGACGGACGAGACAAATCCGCTAAAGAGTCAGCTACGTCTTGAGGATTGGCAGACACAATCGCTGGCAGTATCTGATCTGTTGAATCTCAAGCTGCGGGACAATCCGCCGTTCCTGGCATACCTCTCAGCGTGTGGAACGAGCCAGATCAAAGATAAACGGTTATTAGATGAGAGTCTGCACTTGATCAGTGCATGCAGATTGGCTGGGTTTAGGCATGTGGTCGGAACGCTCTGGGAGGTCGGTGATGAGGCTTGCGTTGATGTTGCAGGGACAGTGTACCAAGAGCTGAAGGACTCTGAGATGGACGATGGATCTGTGTGTCGGGGCTTGCATAAAGCTGTTCGAAAGCTTCGCAATAATTGGGTGACGCATGCGCGGATGCGGGCGGTCAAAAAGGATCTTGATCGCTCGACTTCAAACGTCAAAGTTCGCGAGGATGGCTTTCAAGATAAGTTGAGCAGCGGGAGGTCGGCAAGGGACATCGTGCCGCTAGACGAGGACGAGAATGAGAGGCCTGCTCCTTGGGTAGCTTATGTGTATCACGGAAGTAGATAGTCTAGTCATTACAACGATGGTTGGTAGAGGTATTTGTATGTCTTAACTCGATAGAATATTGTATTTCAATTGCAGCAACGGAATTAAACAGTTATTATCCATCTAGACCAAAAGGACCATCAACTCCTCCTGCTGTAAGCCACAAGGGAAATACATTCCCAGTTCTGCCAATTAGCGTGTACCTAGACTGTTGGGGTCGGAGGCGGCTGCAAGGGGTCGCAGATCACAAGCGACAACGGTTCTCGAGGGGTAAATTGACTGTTTCAGGCGAATACTAGTGGCGCATATTCCATGCTCTAATCATCCAGTATAATTATCATCCCAAAGACACCGTTTCCCTTTCGTAGATAAATCGATTGGGCTATCGGTCTAGTGGCGTTGGTGGCTGGAAATAATGATTCAGCCCTGCTTATCTCCATTCCAATACCTGGCTCTAAAAAGAAGGTTGTTTCATCCCTTGCGTTGATCATTCGGCTATTTGAACGGATGCCCTGTCCTCATAATATTGAGGCTTGTTGGCCTGTCCCTCTCGTAAGAATACATTATCCGTCGCAATGGCTGTGGCTACTGCGGGTCCAGCATACAAGCTGTGGTTCCTATCGACAGGCATTGTCTTTCTATTCTTCCTTCTTTTCGCGTTTTACACTGATTCGATCAAGTCGCCTTTGGACTACGCCCATGCAAAGGCCGCAGAATTTTGTCGCGAGTAAGTGCCAACTAATACAAATGCCCTGGATGTCACTAACCACTCACGATGAACAGTTCCGCTCCACAAACTACAGCCGAAGCCGACCCCAAAGACGGAAAGTTTGGCAACTGCAAAGACCCCTACCGCCGTCCGGGCTATCTCTACGTCCCTGCAGAAACAGAGCGATACCGAGAGACACGATGGCTGCCATTTACAGACAAGTTTCTCAACTCTGAGGATCCCGAAACTGCAGAGTATCCTCACGAGGGAGGAGACCTCATCTTCAACGATACAGACGTCCCGCGAACGTTCTTCAAAGGATCGGATATACCTATAGAATGGATGAAGCTAGCGGTGAAAGAGAACAAGCGCCGAAAGGAAGCGATGGCGCATATCACGAACGCAACTTCAGAAGACTACCGCAGAATGAAAGACGATGCTGAGTTCGGGTGGCTCTGGGGCCGTCGCGTCGTATCATTCGGCGACTCTATCGACAGGCGAGCAGCCAGGTATGTCTGCCACGAGTTTGGCCACGACATGGACTTCCCCAAGCTCCATCCGATTGAGAAGTGGCCTATGGGTGTCTGCCATATCCCGGCTTTCAACCTTACCTTCACTGCCTTTCACTCTGCGGGTGGCTTTACCTACAGGCCCGATTGGTTCTGGTATAAGGAAATGCGCATCATCCCCTTTGAGCGACGCTGGGAAGAGCTCTGGCAGCCGCATGAGCGAGATATTCAGGGTCCCAACGGAAGACCGGATCTGATCCTCTGGCAGAATGGCCTCTGGGATCAGCGAGGATTCCAAGTCGGCGGACAGAAGCTTCACGAAGGCCAGAACGCCACCCTTAACGGAAGACACAGAAAGATGGTCTGGGATGAACTGCACTTCTTCTTAGCTCGTACGAAGAAGTATGCCGAGATGCTCATCAAAGAGTTTCCAGACACGCCTATGATGTGGCGCAGTCTAACGTATCACCAAAAGACTGGATCCGGGGACATCATGGTCGTTGAGATGGACCGTGTTGGACGCGCTTTGGCACAGCAGTATGGACATGAGGTGTTTGAATGGGGTCGTATTATCAGTCTTATGGGGAGCTGGTATGAAGATGGTACACATCCGGGCGAGGGAGCATTGACCTGGTTATGGGGAAACATGATTCTAGAGTATCTCGCTCGGTCAGCGAAGTCGAAACTTGGAGGGGACTATAGATTTCCGTATTTTGACGGATGGGAGAGATGCCATGACGAACTCGTGGCGTGGGGAGGCCGGTAGAAGAGTTTCTTTACTTAAATAGAGTCGTTTCCTTTGCCCTATCAATCCATCGTTATAAGCATTCTTCAAGAGCGATAAGATGTTAAGTCTCTTGACTACGGATCGAGGAGAAAGGGTATCAGAACCTCAGTTAGACCTTCTGGATCCTCCTCAGGAATAAAGTGCCCGCACTCCAACGCCTTGCCACGCACATCCCGGGCATACTTCTGCCAGATTTCAAGGGGCCCTTCCGACTTGTTTTGCAGAGACTCGGCAGACACTCCCGCATTGCCCCAGATCGCCAACATGGGAGGCTGTATCTTATTCCCCTCCCGCAAATCTTTTTCGTCGTAGACCTTGTCCAGGAACGCTCCAGCTCTGTAATCCTCGCACGTGCTATGAATTCTTGTTTCGTTGCAGTACGCCTTTCTATACTCCTCGAGTGCTCTCTCATCAAAGTCATCAAGGGTCTTCTTCCTCGTCCAACTCGCTAGGGTATGTTCCAAGTAGTGCCTGCCATTATCGGCGCCTTGAATCACCTTTTCGGGGAATGGGTCTGGCTGAGCGAGGAATAGCCAATGGTAGGCTTTCAGTCCAGCCGTCACGTCCCCAAAACCTTGGAACATGGCTGCAGTAGGGATAATGTCGATTACAACCAGTCTCAAGATTGCCTCAGGATGATCAAAGGCAAGGCGATAAGCAACTCTGGCACCGCGATCGTGTCCGACGAGGAGAAACTTATTGTATCCTAGCTGGGACATGACGGAGATGCAATCGTTGGCCATCAGCCGCTTGGAATAGCCGGATCCATTGGTGCTAGGAACGATAGCTGACTGGCCATATCCACGAAGATCTAAGAGGATAACACTAAAGTGGGGGACCAGGGGGTGTATGATATGGTGATACTCGACGTGTGTCTGAGGGAAACCGTGGAGGAGGAGAAGAGGAGGTTTTTCCGAATCAATCATGGTGCGGACAAAAATGGAAACACCATCTGCGGTCTCGATAAACTGGCGAGTGAAGCCCGGCAACATATCTGTAGCCATTGCTGGTTGAGACTACTCTACGATATACTGGATGGGAACTGAATGAACAGGATCAAATTGATGAGTTTATGACGCGGAGCCTCGACAACTTGGGAGTATCCGAGGGGCCTCCTTCTGGCGCCGGGTAATAAATTTCCGACCGTGCACCTAGTGCAGTCTAATCATTGGGATACCATCAAGACGTATACTTATAATTGCCGCCTGGAACCTTTTATCATGGGTTATTTTATCTATATTTATCCTGCACTGTTCCTTTTAAACCTTGCAACCAACGACTGTCTGCTGCTCCTTAACGCCAAAGACAGCATCAGAGACGCATAGTGTCAAAGGCGGGGGAGATTGGGTCGTGACCCAGCAAGTATCCGCCATGCTATCCGACTAGTTACCTCGGAAGTTGCTTTGTTAGCAGAGTCAAACTTGGTTTATTTGGCCGTCCCCACCAAGGCGCACTTGTGAAATCCCAACGCGGAAGGCCGGGTCAGGGACCGGAAGTCCGGAAGTCCGGAACTAAGACAAAGCTTAGTACTTGTACAGGAGAAGAACACAATATTTATAACGATAACGATCTCCAACTATATTCCCAAGAGCAAATTAGCTTAATCAAAATGGAGCCCTTTGTGTATAGCCCTTTGCCTCACAAGATCATCTTTGGACGTGGTTCAATCCGTCAGCTTCCGGAATGCCTTCAGCAACTTGGTTTCCGCCGGGCCCTCGTCCTATCGACACCTTATCAAATTGACCAAGCTAAACAAATCACCGATATTCTCGAGTCGCACGTGGAAGCCAGTTGGATCTTCTCTGAAGCCACCATGCACACTCCCTTGAATGTCACCGAGAAGGCCCTCGCGTTTTGCCAGGCTAATGACCCTGACGTTCTTGTATCTATTGGCGGCGGAAGTACCACCGGGCTCGGCAAGGCGATCAGCTTCCGCAAGGGCATCTACCATATTTCTATCCCGACGACGTACGCGGGTAGTGAGGTGACGCCCATTCTCGGTGAAACTGTTGATGGTATTAAGACGACCAAGACACAGATGGAAATCTTGCCTAAAACTGTTATATACGACGTCGACTTGACCCTCACGCTTCCACTTCCCATGTCGCTCACCAGCATCATCAACGCTATCGCGCATGGCGTCGAAGCGCTCTACGCTCCCAACTTGAACCCTATCGTCAGTCTAATGGCCGTCGAAGGTGTGAGGTCTCTCGCAACCGGATCATACGAGCTACTCCAGGATCCCGATTCCATTGTAGCAAGATCGACTTGCCAGTATGGTGCTTGGCTCTGCGGAACTTGCCTAGGCAGCGTTGGAATGTCTCTACATCACAAGCTTTGTCACACACTAGGTGGCTCCTTCAACCTGCCCCATGCCGAGACGCATACCATTGTTCTCCCGCATGCGTTGGCGTACAACGCCCCCAAGGTTCCACAGGCCATGAAGGTCTTGGCTGGGGTGTTTCCAGACAGCCAGGGGGATGCTCTACGCGGTCTTAACACACTGCTTAACAAGCTAGGTGTTCCACGAAGCTTGAAGTCCATTGGGTTTAAAGAAGAGGACATTGATAAGGCAGCTGATATTGCTGTCAGTAAGTCTTATGCTAATCCCAGGGAGATTGATCGAGATCTTATCCGGGAAGTCATTAGAAGGGCATGGGCTGGAGAAGATGCAAGGGCAGATTTGTAACGTCAATCTCTCAAGAGCTAGTAACCCATTACTACTGTTAGAGGCAGCCCAAATAACAAGTAGGAGGAGGTAATAGCTGATCTGGTAGAAGACTAAGTAGTCGAACAGTTCTATAAATAAGTAGCTTTAATGAAACCAGTCATGAAACTATAGTTGTAGCTCGGGATTGCGGTACTAGGGCTTCCATAGACGCTAGTTTAAGGTAGCTCGAAACAGGTCAGAGTTCAAGGAGCTGTATTTCCTGTACGTAGTATATAATTCAAACCCCAAATAGTGACCTGGCATAACAGTATCAGTGACGCATTCAATCTGCCCACATTCCCGGCAGTTCATAATCAAGAGAAAGTCGGTTGTTAGCCCTTTGAGTAGCTTCCCGCTGTTGGCGAGCTCGCCGCTCCGCGTGTGCCGAGGATTCGGCTACGTCTAATGTATCCATGGTCCTTATTGGTCTTTTCCCCCTCATGCGCTCCGACATAACTACATGGTCCATCTGGTCATTATCATCTTGGTTACTGTATCGAGGACCAAATCCAACTTCAGAGGTTGGCACCTGCATAGACTCACCGATACTTCCCAGACGATCAACAGTCGGCCTCCGAAATGTGTTCTCTTTGTGGTTGTTGACCTTCTCTCTCCGACGACTCTGGGCCTCAGTCCAAGCTTCGTGCCATCCCAGGTCTAGTAAGACACTCTTCTTAGAACCGTTAAGGAGTTGCCGCTTAAAAGCTCTAGTAGATGAAATTTCAAGCGGTTGAGCGGTATTCTCCATGACCAGCCATGGTATGAGCTCGTCCCATGAGCGTATAGATGGCATACGTAGTAACTCTTTCAAGTGTTGACTGTAAATGTCTAGGTTTTCGATAAGTAACTGCGTATCATTGGAGATCTGGATACCGAGATCCACACTCCAGTCATGATCGCTTTCGCCGAATGACTCCATTGCCCATAGCCCGTGAGTCTCACCAGGGTCTTCATCCAATCTGCGTATAAGAAGGTGGGTATCAGGCGACTGGAAAATGTTGCCTGCGAGCATACCCGAAGCGCATTTTGAAGCGTTGATGAAGATACAAAGACTCGACTTGTAATATGTATCCTGAGGCTCTTTCCTTGCAACAAGCATATTTTTAATGGAGTCACTCAGCTTTCTCAGCTTTGGGTCATCCTTCCAGGGCCAATACGTCTTGTCAACAGGGCCGCACCTCTGTCTTAGCTCTTCTGTGGTAGACAGCTGGTCCATTGCCGATGATACCCGGAGAAACGAGATATTTGGCTCGTTTCTTCCAATCTTATACAGACAGTATAAGTTGCGAACAAACTTCCACGCTGAGGGTCGTATACAAGATCGCAGTACTAACGGCTTCAGGGTCCGCCGGGGTTGGAGAGTGTCTTGGTACATTATCGAGAGACTAGCCCAAACAAATTTGGAAGTATCCGGATTAAACTTAGACTCAGGAGAGGTTCGGAGAGAAAGGTTATACAAGCAGGCTGACATGTTGTTCCCAGCTGACATACCCAAGAGCTCCTTGAATCCACTCAAGCTTTGCACGACGGGTGACGCGGCAAACTCGCCGATTTGGGCAATTGATAATCGGGAATATCGCATTGAGTCTTGGACAAGTTTTTTTGAGACTGCAAGACAACTCAGTTCTCGCGTTGGCTCCCAGTCGGGGGTCAAATAAAACGTGACCATTATGATGGTGTAAAACAACTCATCTGGGCACAGCATGTCTGGGAGTTTGCGCTCAGTGTCTGTCCACAAGCGCTCCAGGTTGCCGAGCAAATAGCCACTGATAAGACAGACATCATCGAGGTGTGTGAGGAGAACTGAGAGAAGCGATTTTGTTTCCCCGATTGTCGTGGATGTATTCAAAAACTCCTCCACGTTTTCGTGATTTATGATCAAGCCCGTGAATTTGGATTGAACGAATCTCACATCTCTAAAGACTCCGGACTCATGATCAAACTTCCGAGGATGATCTTCTACAGCCGCTTGCTTCGTTGCAGCATCGCTTACGTCTGGCTGACTCGGCACGGGATCGTAATCGAAGTGACTGGGCGCACGACTGCCACCAAAACGACTGGCAGGGCGACTAGCCGTAAAAAGGCTGGAGGCCCGTGATCTAAGACCACCTGATCTAGAGTAGATGTCTTCGTCATGAGCCAAGCTTGCCGAATCAGAGACTGCAAGCTTTTGTAGACTGCTGGCGATACCCTCGCGGTAGATGTCTCGAGCCCAGTCGGCGATGTAATCCATGATTAGAAGAAGCTGAAGCGTATCATCGAGTGAATCGAGAGAACCCTTCCAAAGTCGAACAACGCGCTAACCAGGGGATCAGAGTTTGTATGATTAAAGTCAAAGCCACCTTCACTCACATAAGAGATCTCGTCATCCATTTTATGAATGTAAGCGGCCGATACTCTCCAATCCTCGCCCCGATAAGATACGAACCATACGAGCGGTCCACCATGCCAATTCCCATCCTCGCCTGCGGCTTCACCTAGTTCATACTGTATCATCAGGAGCTCACGGATCGCGAACCCCGTCTGAAGCTGGATGTCACTATTTGAAGACCCTGCCTTTTCCGACTTGGCCTCAATGACGAGAAAGGGGAAGATAAGCGGTTCGCCATCAGGCTTGAAGGGATTGGACCTGACTCCTTGGGTCAACTCCAGTAATCGACCGAACCTCTTTGTGGCTTGTAACCCGTACACCCGATCGGGTCTTACTTCTCGTTTTTGCAATTCTACCTGCAGCGCGGGAGAGCAAACCATTCCTTGCTCAGCTCTATCGTCAAAAATAGGGCTGATGCCGTTGTCAAGGCTGAGGCTGGTTAGTCTAAGCCTACAGAACTCCAGTCCAGTGAACTCACAGAGCTAGTCCTCCTCCACCAGCGTTACATTGGCAGGGCTGTCGTCTTCCCTGCCGTGCTCTGAGTGAGCTGCGGTCATCGGCTCCACGGTCATCGGCTCCAGATTGACTGGTGGCCGTAACTTCAAGCTCAGAGCGCCAAAGACGATTTCGACAATTTCGACTGATCGGTCAATCATAACACTCTGTGACGAAGAGTCAAACATTTGACTTACCAAGCGATTTCCGTGTCGAACCGCGCCATAATTCTGTTTTCAAGCGAGGAACGCCAGCCACTCTCGTTCTTCCTGGTGTCAAGGCATTGCTTGACTTTCTTTCTGACGCATTCAGCACGGAGCTGTGCCTGAGCTTTCCATGGTGCCTGAGTAATATTGGCCGTTATAGTTTCACTGTATTCGGCATATTCTCTTTTACCCAAATCTCTAACTGCTTGAAAGATTTGGTTGAAACTGCTTGGCCATTGGGGATTCCCTTCCGATTCAATCGGGACGTCGAAGAAAATGTTGTAGCTTGCCATCAGCTGTCGCTGAACTTCACGCTGATTGGGTGGCATGGTATCTTGAGAAGCGCCGTGGACGGTAAAATAAAATTGCGATTGTTTGTGTGTAACTCTTGTTGGGTGTTTGCATGGATTCTGGCGTAGCTAAGTATTTTGTGTTGGGCCTCATTCAATGGCCAGCTGAATTGCTTCGCCATGTTGGTGTTTCACTTGTCGCGCGCGTAGACGTGCATATGCAGTTGGTCGTGCAAGCAAGTGTAATAAACTGGGATAATTACTCAGTCAAGGCAGAAAATGGATTTAGTTTGTAGCCGAACATGGAATGGAAACACGCCAAAAGTCAATTTAGTTGATGTTGGCCGGGCTGAATGACACAGCCATGGCCGCGACCGTATTGTCACAATCGCAAGGCGTACTTCGAAGGCCCCAAGTAAATGTTTCGTCAATTCATTGCAATAAAAAGCAAGTCGCTATTTGATGTATTTGCTACCCGTTTCCACTTCCGTAATCCCACTGCCTCGTACGTCATTCCCCAGCCCCATTTGTTCATATGTCGTGTTGTTGCTTTGTGTCGCGTGACTCTCTTCAATTGATGCGCGATGCATTTAGGGAACAGGAGTGTAGTCAGAGTTGCGCATGTGCGACTTGCGGTTGGAGAAGAGGTAGTAGACGATCATTCCGACGATGGGGAAGAGGAAGACAACAAGACACCAGAGGATCTTGTGCGAGACGGGGCGGTTGGACTGGAGGACCTCGACTGTACATTCGTTAGCATCATTTACGCAGCAGACAGCGATGGGAAATACATACTCCAGACAAGGATATCGAGAACCAAAACGATGAAACCGATAATTCCACCACCAGTTCCGTAATGCCAGGGCTCAGCGCCAGTGACGGTGACCTCGTCAGCGATGGGGGCAGCAAAGGCAAGCGTAGCGAGACAGAGCTGGAGGAAGGCAAAGACAGCGTTGTTGAGCATTTTGACGGTCACTTTTTGGATCTTGGTTGAGTGATTTGATTGAGAGAGAATGTTGATACAGAAGAAGAGGGGAAAGGAAGAGAAGAGAAGCCTTTTGAAGAGGAATCAAGCTTACGACGAGACGGGACCGGGCACATGATACATTCATTCACCCTGACGTCATTGATAGCAGCAGCAGCCTAAAACGTCAGATTCACTCTCGACCAATCAATCGCCGATCATATCATCAGATCGACCGATCGACGATGCTTGTTTTGATTACTAACACCTCTTATCTTATCTCTACATTCCAGTCATGAACTTATTCCTTCTCCTCCACATCAGTCTTTTCCAAGGCAACGGCCTGAGACGGCACAGCATCTTCACCGTCAAAGATAACCGCCATTTGCTCCAGGGTATGTCCCCGTGTTTCGGGGTATGTAAAGTAGACGACAAAGATGAAGATAAACAGAATCACGGCGAATACAATGTAGTATCTCCATTGAATCGCGTCGAGAGCAATGGCGTTGACGAAGCTGTTGAAGAAGATTGACGCCACTGTAGTGCACCAAGCAACCGTAAGACCACGAGATCGGAGAGAGAATTGCCAGATCTCGCAAGGATATGCGACTAGGAACGGCGTTCTAAAAATATGTTAGCTGTGACCATCTCGAGACATGAGTGAAACTTACAGTCCGACGTCATATCCTGCAAAGAAGATGAATAGGAATGGCACAACAGCCAATCCAACTGATGAGGCACCAGACTTGGCGAACGATGCGCTGAGAGCAGTGACGACAACGAATGATAGAAACATGACGGTCGCCGAAGTCAAGAATAGAAATCGTCGACCGAGGCGATCAACGCTGACTGCTGCGGCTGTAGCCCAAAGAAGATTCCAAACGTTGAGGCAAGCAGAAATGAGGGTCTGCTCTGTCGTGGTCTTGAGACCAACCGAGGTCAAGACAAGAGGCAGATAGTACGAGACAACACCATTGCCCGCCCACTGAGCCACAAAGCCAAGCGTGACCGAGATGAACAATCGATGTCGGTTTCCCTTGGTCTTGAACATGTCAAGATAAGACGCACCATTCGCTGCATCCTTCTCAGCCGTGATCGCAGCCTCAATCTCCATCATCTGCGTGCTCACAATCGGATCATCCCTGTTCCCACCAGCATGATACCTCGCAATAACATCTGTCGCCTCCTCCAACCGTCCAACACTAACATACCATCTCGGACTCTCCGGCGCCATCAAGAAGCCCGGCAGTGCACAGAGCGGTAAGAAAATCTGTAGCAGAACCGGAATGCGCCAGGACCAATCATTAGGAATAACACGGCACGCAAAAGTGACCCATCCACAGATCGTGCCGCCAACATACCATCCACACATAAACAACGCACTCGCAATAGCTCTATGCGAAGGATACGCGATCTCATTGATAAGCACAGGCGCAGAGTTTCCCAGAAAGCCAGCAGCGAAACCGATGAAGAGACGAGCGTACGTGAAGGCTTTTTCGTTGGGTGCGCCGGCCTGCATGCCCACGCCGATTATGAGGAAGAAGTAGCCTGCGTAGAGACCGGGCTTGCGGCCATAGCGGTTGGAGCACCATGCTGCGAGAGGGGTGCTGAGGCCGTTGCCGAGCCAGTAGATTGCTGTCATCCAGCCGAGATATGCGCCCGTGGGGTGGTGCATGAATGTGTTCCAGGTGTTGAGGGCGAGGATGGAGCCCATGAGTCCGCCGTCGTAGCCGTTTGCTGAGGCTGTGGGGGAAGTGGTTAGTGGGAGAGTTGGGGTCTTGAGGGTGAGGACTTGCAGAAGAGGACGAGGGAGAGGATGATGGAGTTGAGCTTGATCAAGTGGCTTGTCTTGTACCATGGTTGATGGGACGGCCCATGGCCAACTTCAGCGACGGTGCCCATCGTGGCTGCAGGTATTCGAGAACACTATGATTGACGTGAGGAATAAAAAGCAAAAGAAATGTTGAGAATCAAATCCCAGAGATAGTTGAAGACTGTTGTCAAAAGCCTGTGTCGATCATTGACCATATGCTGGGGAGATATGCAAGTCTATATACTCCTCCTGAACGCACCTTTTACAAACGAAAAACCCGATTAAAATACTCCAGGCCATTTAGAGTGTCACATGGCACACTAGACTCTCTCAAAACCCCAGAGTAAATTCTGCCCATGGGGAATCAGACGTTTTCGCGTCTCCCCATACCGCTAGAAAATTACGAGGGCGATGTCGCATTGCGGAGATTTGCTAGTGGGGATTTCACGTAACGAATTTGGAGAAGCCTATTATGAAGCGGAGAATTAACATTCAGCTTGGTCGTTGGAAGTGGTTTGGTGGGGATGTATTTCTCCGCCCCTTGTATAGCACGCTAGGGGAGGAAAGAAAACACCGAACCTCGATCCTAAATGATAAAAAGACTTAGGTAATATAGTCTAAGCTTAGGATAAATTTACCTGATATTTTAATCGCTTTAGGTCAAGGTCCTGAGTTTTCTTTCCTCCCCTAGGTTAGTTGGTGCATCATGCAAGGCATCATTCAGGAGGTGGATATCTTCCGTGATCATCAGTGCAGTCTTGGAGAAAATGTGGATTAGCCGTGACTCTGGCGGAGAATTAGGTCCCATGATGGAGCATGAGGATGAGAATGCTAGATCGCGATCATGCTCATGAACTATATAGCTCAATGACATTTTTGGCTAGTAAATCGCATTTCCATACAAGCTAGAGTCCTTGCCTTGTCAATCATCAATCACATCATCATTGTCAACCACGAGCAATTGAGATGAGGTATCCCAGAATGGATGTCGAGGCCCTCATACAGCAATTGACCCTTGAGGAAAAGGTTCAGCTCACCGCGGGTAAGTCATCGAGAACCCATATCGCAATAACTAGTATCAATACTAACAGTACTTCAAGGAGTCGGATGGTGGCACACAGCAGCAATCGAACGCCTCTCAATACCCCCAATCCGCCTCTCCGACGGCCCCAACGGCGTACGAGGAACTCACTTCTTCGACAGCACCCCATCGTCCTGCCTCCCGTGCGGCACCGCCCTCGGCGCAACATGGAACACTGATCTTATCCACCGTCTTGGGCAATTACTCTCCGACGAAGCTCACGCCAAAGGTGCCCACGTCCTTCTCGGTCCAACAGTCAATATTCAGAGAGGACCATTAGGCGGAAGAGGCTTTGAGTCTTTTTCTGAAGATCCTATTCTTTCAGGGATCTTGGCGGGGCATTATGTACGTGGTGTGCAAAAGAATGGCGTTTCTGCTACGATGAAGCATTTTGCTTGTAATGATATGGAGAGTGCGAGGATGGCTGTTGATGTGCAAGTTACGGAACGGGCGTTGAGGGAGGTATATCTTATGCCGTTTATGATTGCGGTTGAGATGGCGAGTCCGAGGGTTTTCATGACTGCTTATAATAAGGTTAACGGAACGCATGCGCCAGATAATCACCACTTGTTGCAGGATATCTTGCGCGATGAGTGGAAGTGGGATGGTTTGGTTGTGAGCGACTGGTTTGGAACATACAGTACGACTGAGGCCATCAACGCAGGGCAAGATCTCGAGATGCCAGGTCCGACAAGATGGCGCGGTGAGACTTTGGTGCACGCTGTTACGTCGAATAAGATCAAAAGATCGACATTGGATGAGCGTGTGCGGAATGTCTTGAAGCTGGTCAAGCATTCTACCGAAAACACGAGCATTCCACCGAATGCGCCGGAGACTCAGCTTCAGAGCGACAAGAATACCCAACTATTACGCGAGGCAGCTGCAGAGTCGGTGGTGTTGCTCAAGAATGACAGGGGAGTTTTACCTCTGGACCCTGCAAAGAAAGTGGCAGTCATTGGGCCTAATGCCGACATCAGCACTCATTGTGGTGGCGGAAGTGCAAGTCTTCGAGCGTACCATACGGTGTCGCCGCTAGAGGGTATCAAGGGTATTGCTAAAGACGCCTTTTTTACAAAGGGTCTCTACGGCCATCGATCCCTTCCGCAAATCGGCAAGCTGTTGAAGACCGTTGACCAGCAACGTCAAGGATTCACATTACGCATTTACAACGACCCGCCTCCGACTTCGGGGCCAGATACACGCAAAGTCCTCGAGACGAGAATCCTTGATGACTCAAATATCTGGTTTGTGGATTACGAACACCCCGCACTTGAACAGATTTGGTACGCTGAGATGGAGGGTGTCTTAACTCCAGAGAAGTCAGGAGAATGGGACTTTGGTCTTTGTGTCCATGGCACCGGCGAGCTCTTCATCGATAGCGAGCTAGTAGTCTCAAATGTCACCGACCAAAAGCCAGGCAACTCATTCCTCGGCTGCGGCACGATCGAGAAAACAGGTAGCAAAATGCTTGAAGGCGGCAAGAGCTACACCGTCGTCGTGCGCTGGGGCTGCGACAAGACCTCTGATCTCAAGGTCTCTGGAGTCGTTGACTTTGGCCAAGGCGGTATGCGCCTTGGCGGATGCCCCAGACTAGAGCCACGACAGGCACTCCAAGACGCTGTTGAGTTGGCCAAGAGCGTTGATCAAGTCGTTCTTTGCGTTGGGACCAGTGGAGAGTGGGAGAGTGAAGGTCAAGATCGCGCAAACATGTCTCTTCCTCCTGGCACCGATGATCTGATCTCCGCTGTGCTACAAGCGAACCCTAATACGGTGGTACTTATACAGAGTGGCACGCCTGTTTCTATGCCGTGGGTCGATCAGGCTAGTACTATTGCTCAAGCGTGGTTTGGTGGTAATGAGGCTGGTAATGGCATCGCAGACGTATTGTTCGGTGCGGTCAATCCTGTGAGTCATTCTCCCTGTACTTCACTGAACATTACTAACTCTTTCTAGTCTGGCAAACTGCCAATTACCATGCCTAGACGCGTGGCAGATAACCCTAGTGCCTTGAGCTTTCGATCAGAGGGAGGTCGCGTGCTGTACAGCGAAGACGTGCATGTCGGCTATCGCTGGTACGACACGCTTGACATTGAACCCTTGTTCCCCTTTGGTCATGGGTTGACTTATACTACCTTTGAGCTGTCTGACTTGCACATTGAAGAGCACACGGTAGATAATAGTAGCAAGTTGACAGTGAATGTGAGCGTGGCAAACAGTGGCTCACGTTCCGGGGCTGCTATTGTGCAAGTCTACGTCAGGCCACCGCACCCAACACCGCTTACTGCCTCTGCTCTTGACACAATTACGAGATCTAGCAAGGAGCTCAAGGGCTTTGTGAAGATCAATCTGGATGCGGGAGCGAATGGCAGGGCTGAGGTTGAGCTGGATGTATTACGTGCGACGAGCTATTGGAATGAGAGGGAAGACCATTGGTGCAGTGACGCTGGGGAGTATACAGTGTTAGTGGGTATGAGCAGTAGATGTGAGTTTCTGGAGGAAACATTCACGGTCCAGAACGCGTCGACGTGGCGGGGACTTCGGACGTAACAGAAGTCAACTACCCTACATAATATGAATTCTCATTTTTCTTTTTAATTCTGTCGCCTTTCAGTGACTGATGTTCTAACGCAAGAAGCAATAACTTGGAAATTTTACTTCAATTTGCGGAATCTACAGCGAGCTCGAATTTCATTTCAAGTCATGTATTTTGGGGCTGTGATGCACATTGAATAGTTACAGCTCATATCTGCTTAACAACTTACTGGATTGGTGGCAATATCACTGCCACGTGAGTTATTGCTTCACAACACATGACCCGGATCGTAGCGGAATATTGCGATATATTCAAACATTGATAGCTTCTCAATAGTTCAAGATCAAAAATGACGAATTAATGCACGTCGATTAATCTGATCAGAAGACATCATCCCTTGGACCGAATCCTGGGAAATTCTCCACCGATTTAGGCGTAGAATTGCGGCTCCGACAAAAACGAACTAACGAAAAAAAGTCCAAGCTGTACATGACGCTCACTGACCATTCTAGCGGGGTCTCAATTAACTCCGCAGTCTGTATTTCTCCGCCTCATCAACCCCAGAAACTGACCCGACTGATCGGTTACCTACCATGGCAGACCCCAGCACTTCACTGCTATCGACGGACAATGAAGGTGATGAGTCTATCACAGCGCGCGGAGAAAAAGTGAGGCAGTTGAGTACCAGGGCATGTGATGCGTGTCGTGCTCGGCGGAGGAAGTGCGTGTTTCCGAGGGATGGAGCAGGATCGGCGTCGCATTGCATTGGATGCTCGAGGTTGCATATTCAGTGTAGTTTCGACATACCAACGAGGCCGAGAGGTCCAAAGAGAAGAAGGTATGCTGGTACGTCGTGTCACATGAAGACCTGGCTAACAACTATCAGGACTCAGCCACCTGCTGTTATCTCTCCAGAGTTACATGTCGAGAGTCCAACCCACTACGAAGAAGAAGAAGAAGGAACACTCCATACAGAAGTTTCGACAGCACTTGGAAATTCTGATCTGACGCTGGCATTTGGATCGTCGCCAAATGCGCCATCGCCCAGTCGCCCACCTATTCACAGCCATGTCGCTCACTTCAACCCGCCTCATAATGTCGAGTTATTCGATACCCAGTTCCAGACGGATGAAATATGCCCCCGAAGCTTATTCATGACCATCATGACCGACTATATCGACCATATTTACCCACTCGTCCCTGTCGTACATCTTCCAACCTTTCGCAACGACCTAGCATCGAATAAGGATGTCACCGACCTCGACACTCTACTGCTCTTCGTATCGATAGCTTCGTTGACTGTCGGCTTGCTGCCATCAAAATTTGATACTTATCATGCCCTAGCAGCTCGCTTCGGCACTCGCACAGCTACGATCAGTCACTGCTCTCAGATGTGCATTCGTCTTCGGCCCGCGGACTACTGGGATCATATCAGCCATCGGAAGTGGGCTACTGCGTACTGTCTCTCGATCGGAGCGTTTCAAGTTGGACAGATCAACCAAAGCCGCATGTTTGAAGCAGAGTCGATGCAGCTCGCGCGACTATTAGGCATGCACATTGTGTCGGAGTACGAGGGCTTGAATCCGATTGAGACTCAACTACGGAAAAAGTCATTCTGGCTACAACTGTACACATTTGCGTAAGTCCACCACTATCGACGAGTGGTCTTGACTGACAAAGAGGCAGACACTCCAAGATACAACCTGGCAGATGCAACTACTTGACATACCTTGACAACTACACCATTCGAGATGTCAATTTTGCTGCATTGGAGCCTCTCAACATCATCGACGAGAACATAACCGAGACAGGAATTGTGGGCCAGCTTCCATCGACACCATCGGTTGGGCTACCAAACAACACTGACTCAGCAGACGATGCACCGTTTCACTCCACAACGGTCTTCATCATGGCGTCTCGTGCATTCCTTTTAGGTATGCGAGAGTCCATGGTCAATGATGGGTGCAACTGCGGCTTTGGTCGGTCCCCAGAAGAGCGTCTCTCGAAGCTGAGAGATCTGCTTGATCAACTGCGGTATATACTTGATGGCTTGCCCACGCATATGCGCCAGTGGGGACCAGGCGATAACTATCAACCGTTTGATGGTGGCGAAAGGCGTCAAGGCGCTTACTCTGACGCAAATATCGAGCATTTGCAGAATGAGAGCACTAGGGCCAACCTACACGTCAGCCACTTGTGGCTTCAGAACTTTCTGCTTGATAAAATGGATGTCGCTTTGCAAGAGATGAAGGACCGAGAAGGAGACGACTCCTACGTCACGACGCAGTTAAAGCAGAATTGGAGGGACCGCGAAGATGTAGCCCGCCAACTTCTGCATATCCTCCACAGTATTCCCCATGCTTACCTAGAGCCCAACGGTCTATATCTCGTAAGTCTCATTCCATCTTCTCGCCACCATGTTACTAAGGCTTTGTGCTAGATCTACAAAGTCCGCAGTATTGCCAGTTCCCTGCTGAACTGCCCATTTGAGATGGATAGACAACTCTCCCGCCGGGTTTCGGAGTACATCCAGGAGTTCACAAAAGTGCTGTCATACCTCGATCGGAGCGAGATTGTCAACACTGACGGGTTAAGGAGTTGGATAGACGAGGGTCAGCATATGCATCATGATACCTAGGTTATGGCGATCTTCTTCGGGTGTTGGTAAAACGATACCTCGCTGTTTTCATCGTGAAAGCTTTTGGGTTAAAGCCTATATCGGGACAAAAAATATCGTGTTGTCATTCATTATCTGTGTTTGAAGCCTAAAGCTTAACCTTATAGGCTGCCGTCATCCATAGATACCTCGCAGTTTGAGACAGGTCGCATAGGCATGATGATCCGGGAAGTTGTATTTTAACTTCAATCAAAGGTTCTAGATTTCTGTCACCTCGAGGCCGAATAAACGACACTAAACCTCCCAAACCTCTCGGCAGCTTTCTTCGCCTCCCTAGGCATCGTTTGTGGCCATGGCGATAACGATGTCCAAATCCTCCGGAGCGACATGTGCATCTCATAAGTACACGGCACGGCCAGACGCTTTGTGAAAAGCTATTCTTGATTACGGCCGAATCTCTAATCAGCTTTTCCGCCCAACGCCACCAGCCTGTCTAACTTTTTCCTTCACAGTCATCGTCATCTCGCCCAGCCCAGTGAGGGGTAATGAGTACTCTTTACCTATATATTTATACTCTCCGCTCTTCATTTCGAACAAAGTAACCCAACAAAGTCTGTCAGAATGAAGTCCTTGAATCTCCTCGTGGCCTTGATCGGTCTATATATCAACCCCGTCTCAGCGGAGTGCTTCACTAGCGGCGTCAAATGGGAAGACCGCGCCCTTGCACGCCAGCATGCCGTCGACGTTTGCAAAGGCGACGGCGCTGTTTTCCACTACCGTTGGATTGAGGGTGGCAAAATTGTCAAGAAGTACATTCAGCAATCTCCCACGCAATGGATTGAGTTCTCGGTCGAGAACAATGACTCTCGGACTGGCTGGAATGTTGATCCCGATCTCTGCGTTAAGGAGTTCCATTATGTCATCGATGGTTGCGGTCGTGGAGGGACCATTAATGCAGAGGGGGTTTGGACTTTTAGGTGAGTCTTACGTGGTCCTGGATTGAGACTTGACTGATGAGGTTGTAGAGCCGACCCAAATAAGGGCAGCCGACCGAAATAAGGGCACCTGCGAAAAAGCTCGGCCATGATCCGTGCCTAGGATTCGATTCGGATGCGAAGTTGGCATTTGGAACTCGGTGTATCATGGCATTTTTGGCTTGAATTATGTCTTGTTTAGGTTGTCAGACATTTCAGAACTCTTCAAAGTCTAGGTGCTTAATCAACAGGCTTTATCTCTGCCTATCTGATAAACACCCTTACCTCAACATCAATACAGATACATATCTTGTTAGTTTATAGCAGTCTGTACTTTGTGGACCTACAGGCATCATCAGCCCACGGGCTTGGCCGCACTTAGCGCTGTTAATCACATTGCAGGGGTCTTGAACCTTGTTGGTCTCCACCCTTACTTGTGACACCTAGAGTGATCAAAACGAGCATAAATTAAGCCAACTTACCCCCCATTTGTATCCTTGGATAAGTACACAATCTATCTTCTCTAAGTTTATCCCTTCAAGAAAAAAACATGGCCACAGCACAAGAGCTTTTTCGTGTTCAAAGCGCCTCTGAGTGGGCTCAAAAAAACGGGATCACAACATGGACAAAGTTTCATTATGATTCTAAACCTGAGCAGTCAATCTTCACGCCACTTAACCCATGGGGCCCAGATTCGATCGAACAGACTTATTTCGGCCCCATCATTGAGTTTGATCAACAGTATTTTCTCGCCGTCGGTTGGAAGACAGAGAAGGCATGGGACAAGTTCAAATTGTCCCCCGAGTATCAGCAGTTAATGGCCAATCTGACAACCAACAACGTGCAGCCGGAGACCAAGATCATCATATTCGCCGGCAACATATTCGCTATTGGATACACCTCTAACGTCGAGATTTTCACTGTATACTGGCCGGCGTCCATCACTTACGAGACCCAAACGGCCATCTGGAAAACCAAGAAACTTGTTCACACGGCAGCAACCGGGATTCCCAACCCACTCTGTTACAAGAAACCACCACTGCTTGGATGGATAGATGGCCAAACAGACTGGAATGGAGAAAGCGCTATCGCAAGTGTTTGGAGCCACAAGTGGCAGAGCCAGGCACTAGAACAAAAGTACAAAACGACTGAGAAGAGGCTTGTTTGGGGAGATGATGGAAGAAGTTCTTATCCGATGGCCGTAGATGCATTTCACAATGACTTGAAGTCTCTGGGTGCTATTGGATGGGAGTCAGTTCATGTGGCTTTCGAGCGTGTTCGAGTTGTGGAGGATGCTATAGGGCGTGATGTCAGGCTCAGATTTGAAGCCGCGTATGGGCAGAGGGCCACTTAGTGTATCAAGTATCTCAACATCTCATACTCTTCTACTAAGTATATTCAAAGACATCAACACCAAATTCTATTCCAATGAAATAAACGCATTTAATCAAATGAACCTCAGCATTATTTCTCAGGATTTCCAGACATTACCAACAAGGTGTAGAAATCTGGGTCTGCTGGGCTACCCCTCCGCTCTGGAACTTCACGGATGAGAGGTGCAAGGCCAAGAGTGACCCATGGCTCGAGGAAAGCTATAAGATTGACTTGGAGAGATTTTAATGTTGCGTTGAAAGAGAGATGGCTTCTGGAGAGGGACTTAGTTCAAGGCGTTTGGATGAGGGTGGCAGTGTGAAATGGATGCTCGCCCCTGTCCACTTGACTGATGGGGGATTTGCTGAGGGGCGAATGAGCGTGGAAATGTAGGGCGGCAAGGCATGTAGAATGGATCATCTGCCTGACCGTGCGTTTTGGCAAGGATCAACTAATCCACTTGACCTTTGCCAGGTGTTGGCTGTTGGTTGTCTTTCGTAGCAGCGTTAGTCACGTGTATTGAGGCAATTCTAGCCCAAAAGTCGGCATGCGTTTCCTCCTCCTCTTTCACAATCCTTAAACAAGATGGCGAACTTAGACTGCGTGCCACTCGGTCAAACGACGGTGATTATTGCCGCAACAAGTGGCCATCAAAGCCTTGTGAAACTCCTTTTAGACCACAATCGTGCGACCATCACCGGGGCTCTATTTCATCTGACTGTACACCATGGTTGGATGGACATCGTAAAGCTTGCGATATCAGCAGATAATAGTCTTCTCAACTGGATAGACCCGAGTTCTGGCGACACTGCGTTGCACATTGCGATCCAAAGGGCTCACGTGGATGTGATAAAGACTCTTCTTGATGCTGGAGCGGATCCAAATCTGAAGAATGGAGATGGCTTACTTCCCTTTGCGAAAGCGATGAGATCAAACAATGTGGACATTGTCAGAACGCTGTTGGACTCTAGTGCAGATCTCGTCGTTGATGAGCCAGACAGAGAAGGCGTCACTCCTTTCTTGCGAGCATGCCTAGATCGCCAAAATGCAGTTCCTGTCATACGCGTGTTACTGGAGAAGGCGAAGGATAAGGTGAATCTGAATGCCAGAATGCCTATCAATGACGAAGACAAGGAATGTGGGAGAACGGGTCTCATCATAGAACCCTTTGTTGATCAGGAGAAACAGTGGAGTGACAGCCTCCTTAACCTATTACTCGAACATGGAGCAGACCCCAACGTGCCATGCGCT
Organism: Fusarium pseudoanthophilum; assembly: GCA_013395995.1. Taxonomy (NCBI): domain Eukaryota; kingdom Fungi; phylum Ascomycota; class Sordariomycetes; order Hypocreales; family Nectriaceae; genus Fusarium; species Fusarium pseudoanthophilum. The sequence goes on along the minus strand of JAAOAR010000135.1, from coordinate 25,399 downwards.
AAACACGGCAATACACCTCTCTCAAAAGCTGCCTCGGAGGGAAATGTTCAGGCTATAGAGAAGCTACTAGAGTTCGACGCCGACCCCAACATAGCGTGTGAACGCGGCCATACGCCTCTTTCTAGAGCCGCCGAGAATGGCCATGCTCTGGCAGTAAGAAAGCTTCTGGAATCTAATGCCGACCCGAACCATGGGGATTACGAAGGAGCAACTGCGCTGCATATCTGTTCAATCAAAGGCCATGTGAGTTGCATTGAGGAGCTGGTAACTCGCGGGGCTTGTCTCAACTCCTTGATGAAACCCGACTTGGGAGAGCCCTATGCTGTTGGCATGACCCCCTTGGTCATAGCAATTGCCTGTTCCCAGCTACCTTCGGTCGAGATGCTATTGACTTTCGATCCGGGTCCTGGACAAGCGTTGCATATGGCTATAGGTTCTGAGGAACTTCCAATTGCCAAGGCAGTCTTTGAGCGTTATCCTCAGCCGAATCTGTACGATGAAAACCTCGGAACTCCATTGCATCTTGCTGTCATGTCCAACAGCGAGGAAATATTCGACTTTATTCTTGCCCAAAAGGGAATCGACGTCAACATTCCTGGTCCGTCTGGTCGAACGCCATTGAGCTATGCTGCGGTCAGATACCAAGGCTTCGTTAAAAAGCTGATGCAAGCACAAGCTGATCCCAACATCAAAGGCCATGAAGGCAAGACACCATTAGATCACGTAATTGCTGCAAAGGATTGGGAAATGGCACAAATACTCTGTCCTCACACCAGATTGGATCTTGTACTAGGCAGTGTTCGCGGACAGAGTGCCTTATATCGGGGCTGTCAAACTGGTCACAAGGACATATTCAGCGTGATCAATGCTTCATGTCAGAATTTGGACCACTTCCAATACGTTGAGCTTTGCGAACTAGCTCTCCATGCTGCTATTGCAGCTGGCAAAGACGAGTTCTTCAGTCAGCTCATCAACGTGCCTGGTGTTACTGGAAGCGTGGAGGATGACGATGGCTGGACTCCTTTGAAATACGCCATAATCTACAATCGATTGAAAATGAAGGAGAAGATCCTGGAGAGGCTTCAACAAAACGGCTTGGATAGGGTAGACCAAAGAGCTAAAGGGGTCATTAAGATGCCTCAACGATGGCACAAAAACGATCGACATCCGATCCTTTACCAGAAGGACGATAACGCGGATCCTAGAGAGATTATGATAACGAGTAAGTCTCATACAGCCTCGATATTATGTCTACTAATTGGCTCGTATCAGCAATGCTCGACGACGCTTATCCGGACGGCGAAGACAGATATGCAGTGGCCCGAGCAGATCATCCCATTCCAACGGACGAGAACTACTACTTTGAAGTCTTTGTAAGAAAGGGCTGCCCCGATGAGCAACTGTAAGTAGTTTTCTTTCCCTTTTAACATTCTTAGATATACATATAGGCTCTCTGACCTTGTCTTACAGCGACGTGGGTATTGGCCTTATCGATGGCGCAAAAATGCCCAACGGGCAACGATCGCTCGGGCGTGCATTAACATACTGCTATGAGTCTTTAGGTGGGAGCACGTACGATGATGTGAAAAATGATCTTAAAAACGATTGGAGACTTAGTCGAGAGTATCGGGAGGGGTATACTGTGGGCTGTGGATTTGATGCTACCAAGAAATGCGTTTATTTCACCTGGGAGGGCGAAAGATTAGGTAAGGTTTCTGCTGTTCTTTCTTAATATGGTGTCAGCTATCACCTCACCGACCTTATTATAATTCTATGAGAAAGGCGGATGGTCATGGTAGGTTGTTCAAGTCCCAGAAGCTAATATCCTTGTAGAGCAAAGACACGATGACGTTTCAGGGAAACTATACCCTGCAGTCTATCTAAACACAAGGCAGAAGGGTGTTTGCTTAGTGGCCAAGTTTCCATAAGCAACAACAAGGGCTCTGGCAATTAGCTTTGCTATAACTTGACATGGAAAAGGGGGTTTGATCACATATACCTTTCCAATGCCAATGAGTATATTGATGAAGAGCTCAGCGAGCTAAGATGACGGCTTCGAGTGGGAAATATCCCCGCCAGAATATCTAGGTCTTGTATTAATCCTGAATGGAAGACAGTGTCGGTGCCTTACAATAATGGACTACTGGTATTAAATAGCATGCTAGGTTTGTTGAAAATACTGCCAAAAATCGATTTGACTCCGTGACGGTTGCATGACAAGGTGAGGAGTCTGTCCAACTGCCGGATGTCTTGGCCATAGGTTGGTCTCTCTGTCGGGTCTGCGTGCGGCTTGATTCTTGAAGATGCAGCGGACATTCGTGGCACCGGAAGTTGAGCGCTCATCCTGTCATAGTTGGCCAATGGGAGCACGACGGCTCCTGCAAAAGCTACACGGTTTTGATTATTAGCGGAATGGAGCGTAGACTGAACTACTACCTCAAGACTCGGGCAGTGTTGGTGACTTGGCGTTTCAATCCTAAAGGCGCTGAATAATCGGATGTTTGGAAGTGATTCCAAAGTTGAGGACGAAGGAGACATGAATTTATAGTGTCCACGAACCATAGAAGCCTTCCAACCATGGAATGTCGAAAGTACAGCTGCCTGCCACCGTTCAGCACCATCGCTGGCGTTTGCAACGTCAACCACTGCTTCTGTGATTGTCGCAAGGACGCGTGGCCAACCGTTCAGCCTGAGTGTCACTGTAGTCCGGCGACAGCGTGTGAGAGAAAAGATCGGCCCATCGCGCTGATGAAGCACACGCGCATGCGAGAACAAAGACTGTGAGATGGTTGTCATTTTGCTTGAGGTGAGAGAGGCAACTTGGCCGAGTTAAGCAATCTGGTAGCCGTCGCAATACATGTCACAATCCTAGAAGGCTGTTCGAGTGGCGGCAAATCGGAAGATCGTTTCCCAGGAACCCACGTCGATGCGGCGCCCAATAGTCAAGTGCTATCTGGCTCAATTTCCAACCGGGAAGTCAGGGCGCTGAGGGGAATATCTTCATCGCTCAGGGTCATATGTAAATGAAAGGGTATGCGGCTAGTGGTTATATACACTGTCGAGGAAACACAACAACCCAACTAGGTTCTCTCAGCCACAAGTCTCAACTGCAAATAACACTTCTGAAACCCAACAACCAGCAGCCAGCATCAGACCAGCTGTTGGTTCTTTATACCTTCCCCCACCTCTTGGGAACTTTACTCTAGCCACATACATAATGCTTAATAACATCATGAGTGTCCTGGCATGTGAGCTTCTTGTTATAGTCCTTCGATGAGCATTTCCCGTATAGAGACCCATCGAGTCTATAGATAGCCAGGTCATTGGTACCACAATAAGCAAAGTGGTCAACAATCGTAGTCAGTTCAGAGTTCGCCAAAAGTTCGAGGGAGCAATTCTCACAGATTGAACCCTGGTTCTGAAGCTGGAAGTTGAAAGAGCATAGACTTTGGTCGACGCTGCCTAGGATGTGACCTAATCCATCACAAGGCGTTTCGCCTTCCCACCAGACAATATGGTAGTTCTTGCCTCCGGATTGCTGTTGGCCGACGCTGATCTTCGCCGCGATGGCCTGGGAAATGAGGGTTGAGAGTAAGAAGAGGTTGGCACGCATGTTGATTATGGTAAAGACGATGCTAGGGAAGTGAGGGCTAGTTATTTGCTTGAAATTCTCTCAGTTCTCTGATAACCTCGTCTTTATTAAATATTTATAGATATTTAGTCTACATATCTAAGGGTAGTTTTTCTATTTATAACTCAAACTACCAAGGTCGAGTTGGGCAGATAAGTCAGCTAGCCCGATATTGAAAACTACTATCACCCATTGGTGGAAAATTGTGCGCGGCTTACGAGACATACATCCTCTGTAAATGGAGCCTAATAATCTCTCGGTTTCCTCAGTAAGCCGTACTATCTGCTGACATTCAACATGCTCGGCATAGATTACTAATGGCTGCTAACATCGTCCCTGTCGGCAGTAAAACGCTTCTTATACATCTTATAGCCCGAGAGGTACTGGACATACGAAACGAGGCCATGTATAAAGAGGCAATAATTATACCACGAAAATGAAACTAGGCACCAAAAACTTCGAATCGAATTTATCTATACTTAACTTGGCTCTCTACAAGGTCTCCAAAATGCGATTCGAACAAGTTCTAATCGCAGCATTATGCTCGCAAGCTCATGCAGCCATCAGCCTTGGCCAACAGGAAAAGCTTTACGATCGCGAAAACCACCACATTGCCTGGTGGGAAGGCCAATCGGCCTGCAGTGTGAAGAGTGCAGTCGAGATGGGATATACGACTGTGAGCCTGTGCTCTATGAAGTTTAGACTGCCTGGCGATAATACTGAGTGTTAGTTATTTATTTGCACGCCTTGACCCAATTGCTGATGTGGATCTAGATCACGCTGCATACTGTGGCATAGATGGCTTTGCCATCTATCGAGCGGACGGGTCTCTGTATGGAAAATGTTCAGGCAAAGACTATGGAAAGAAGATAGGCTGCGGAGCTGTGGACCATGATGTTGTTAAGCATTATATCTGTGGGTAAGAGTTTTTGAGATTACTTGTTAATAATAATTGCGTATTGGCAATAAAAATGACCTTCCTTATAAGAGATGCCTCATAATGATTGTAGAATACAGAGGATCTGAGTTATTGGGGTCCAGGGGGGTTCCTCTCTGTGGTTTCCTTATGAACTTGCAGTATGTCAATCATCTGTGACTCCCAAGGCTGCGTTGGCAAGGGGGCCTCATCAATTAACATCTGCCACTCTTTAGGGAGACCCTGAACATCGTTAGCCGGTTCCATAGAGATACCAATAGCACTTGTATTGCAAAGCAAAAGGTTCTAACCTACAGTAAACTGCTCTGTCGAGTCGTCATATCCAACATGAGTAACATGGTATGGATTTTCTGGCGCGCTCACAAGTGGAGTCTTACGCCTTCTCGCAAAGCGTCCGAGTAGCCATGAAGTTGTCTGAGCTTTGTTTAGTGGTGGAAAGATGTTATCTGGTATATCTTGTGTTCTTTGCTGTGAGGGGGAAGACTTGGGAGCCTGAGAGCTTTCAGACTTTATCAGAGCGCCTTCCTTGCCAAAGATATAGCACTCACTGTTACTCAGATCATTAGAGTAAACTGGCAAGGCGTAGAGAGAGATGTTGGACACTTGAGATAGACTCAGGTTAGAGAAAAGAGACAGCGCAGTCGTGTACAAGGCAGTGCTTGTGCGAGATGTTATAGATTGTCGACCTGTGGCGCGGTTGTACACTCGAGATGCCTGGAGATCTTGGTCAAATGTGAATTCGATGGCGGATGCCTGGGTATCGATGAACGAAAGAGACATTGATTCTCGTGTCTGTCGAAGAGTAGAGACATCGCCCATCCTAGATTCTGCAATGATAGAACCCTCTCGCTCAAGGCCTCTGATACGACTGGAAAGATCCTGGTTGCTTTGCAGCAATTCTTCCACAAGCTTGCAGAGATGGCGAGTTGAGCCTTGAGCTTCTTTCATAGTTTCACTTCTCACTTAGTACAGCCAAAAAGACTTGGATATGGTAGAAGAAAACTCACCACTGCAAAACGGTCAACATCAACGTCAACGACGACTTGTGATTTTGGAGGCGCTGGACAATAGCAGCGATGTTGGACTCTTGTCGAGCCCATTTCATCTTGTCTATGGTCCCCATGTCAGGGCTCAGATTCAGCTGGTCCATAAGGCTCTGGAGATCCGAGAACGTAGTAACGCAACCTGTCAGTGTAGTAAGAACATGTTCCAAGAGAATCAATGCCCCTCTTTCACCGGGGGCATGAGCCTGTCCGCACACGTAGACCTGAAGCGATCCAAGTGCCGCAGTGATGTCGGCTACCTCAACCACGAGATGGCGTGCAAGTTGCGGGGCGTCCCTAGCGTTGGCCGCGAACGTCCAAAGACATGATGTGATCTTGGCTCCGGCGCCTAAAAGCCCTACAACGGACGCCGAGACGGATAACGGATCCATGGCAGCAAAAATGAAGAAGAAGGGCAAAGTGGGGTGAACTGTTGTATTTCTTCTGGTGAATACGGAAAAGCACTGCCTCCACAAGAATCACAAGGTAGATTCAGCCACACTAAAACAAGGGGCCTGCATAATTGCGACACTATCAGATACTTTAATTGGCTAGAGACAACAGTAGATTCCAAGGAGAGCCCCTGAATTCTTACCGGTATCCGGTTAAACCGGGGTTAACAGGGAATCAGTTTCCACTGGCAAAAATACAGGGGGTGTACGTTTAGGGGCATAGCCACAAGTTGATGGTTCAACCTAAGCCCTCCTCACGGAGCAAAAAACACCAGACCTTGATATACAATATTGAAATAAACTTAGTACAGGATATCCTAAGCTTAGGTAAGCTAACCTAAGTCTTTGTATTATCTAGGATTAAGGTCCTGAGTTTTCTTCCCATTCCTGCCTCAAGTCAGAGCTCGATTTCTCCTCCGCAGTTTTGCCATTTGTATCACATCGCATTATGCCAAACAAAATCGCGACTCTCCCAGCGAATACATTTGGCGATGGTGATTGGAACGTTGCGTATCTAATATGTAAAGCGGAAGCTTGGATGGTCATCCCCCAAGTTGTTCCTCTCATCTTCTGGCAAGTTGTATCTGTGGTCCCTTTTACCCTCATCTCTTAGTCTATTTTCTCGTCTGATGTAATACAAAAAGACAAGCGAGCTGAGTCCACAGAGCCAGACAAGGCCAAGACCTAAGCCAAAACCAAGAGGGTATGTGGGCGCTTGAGTTGTGACAAAGATATTACTGTGCAAATGTTAGTGACATCGCCTCGGATTGAAGATCAGGAACTAACCTGGCAATAATTCCACCAATATTACCGAAACCAACCTGCATTGCAGAAGCTACACCCAACTTGTAATGGCCTGCCATGTTGTTGCTCACCCAGACCAAGACAATTGGCTGCGCGATATATCCTCCAGCGACGATAAAGAAGAGGGCCATGTATCGTATCCCGACACTAACAGACATCATGTTGAGTAAAATGACATATCCAACCGTCGTGAAAAGGCAACCTCCAAGGATAAAGCCTGAACGATGCTTTGTCTTGTCGCTAGCGACCGCGGCAACAAGTGCACACACTGTTGCGAACAGGAAGATGGGGATCGACATGATTTGAGCCCGGATAGACGTCCAGCCAAGCTGTTTAAGGATAGTTGGGGTGAAGAAGGAGCCTGAGTAGCTGGTAGTGACGATACCCATGTACATCAAGATACTGTCAGGGTTAGAAACAATTTCCACTCGCGAGGTTAAGAACTTACCCGAGATAAATCTTGACGTCTGAGAAGATTCTCTTCGCCGTTTTCTTATCCCATGTATTCATGTGAGTGTCCTTTTTATCCGCCGCAAGACGATCGACAAGCAGCGCTCGCTCATCATCGTTGAGAAATTTAGCAGTCTCGGGCCAATCTGGAATCATCCAGTAGCTCCAGATTGCGATAACAACAGTAGCGGCACCTTCAATGATGAAGATCCATCTCCAACCACCATATCCAGCAATCCCGTCCATGTGAGCGATAGCATAAGCCAACAGCCCACTGAACGCTCCAGCGACGATACTGGCTGAGAAAAAGAGGTTGAAACGCCACTGCAACTCGTGTCGGCAGTAGTACATGCTGAGGAGATACACGCACGCCGGAAAGAAGCCAGCCTCGAGACCACCGATTATAACGCGACATGCAATCAGTCCAGCGAAGGACTGGGTGAGACCTTGACAGATCGTGACGATACCCCAGCCTGTCATGATAGCTGAGAGAAACAGCGACGGTCGCATGTTCTTGAGTAGGATGTTGCACGGTACTTCGAGGAGGATGTAGAGGATGAAGAATGTGAATAACGCGATGTTGTAGTCTTCGCCCGACATGTTGAGGTCGGCTTCTAAGCCCTGGATTCGAGCATTTCCAATGTTGATTCTGCAAATCAAATCATCTTAGGGACGATGTCTGAGGATATCTTGAAGGGGTCTTACCGATCGATGAAAGCGCAGAGAAAGAGCAAGAAGAGGATCGGGACAAGATTTCGATCAACCTTCCGAATGACCTTTTTCTCGAGTATCGGATCGAATGCGTGTTGTTCGCTCTTGGGGTTTTCATCCTGGCTGATCCTCGGACCACCAATTTCATTGATCTTGTCCGACATGGCGGTCAAGAAAGATGTTGGCGTTGGTAAATAGGTAAAGAGCCGCTGTGGATGATGGAGAAATGATCTCGAGGTATTGACTTGAACGGTCGAGATGGAGATGCAGAATGGGGCTACGATCTGCCACGGCCTTTCTCTTTATAGCAGGGCCAAATCCTTCTTATCAACTACAGGGCCAGGGAGTCACACAACAATCTCCCATGATTACCTACCCCGCGCCTCGGATTCAACTGGCTGTCCAACCTGCAATAACCGATTCCGGGGTAATCTGGGGTAACAAGGGATTGAGTGGAATGAGTGTGCGGGGTTTGAAACCGGGGTTAGCGCACTGCACACCATCAGACGATAGAATAAGCTTAGTTCCCTCGGATGATGTCCAGCACTAGCTTCAAAATAAAGCCAAGACGTGAGAAGCCTATCACGTTGAGGGAATGGATCAAGAGCAACTCGGTTTAGGTTCCGATTTTCCGATACTCGGAAATAAGCCGAAAATGCTTTAACAGAGACCGAGGATCGTGAGAAAACATCAACTGTTACTAACTTTAGGGATGAATCTTGGCCAGCATTGGCCTTCGTGTAATGCTCGGATTTTCTTTGCAAGTCGCCTGATGTCAACACCAATAACTCAAATGCCGGCATCTAGTCTCCCAAAAGCACTTCCTTTACGACAGCACCGGCGACCAAAAAGTCCATCATTCTAACATATGCAATACCGAGCCTTCTGGTAGCAGTCCCAGGGGGGGTGATCTCCACAACAAGCAGAGCAGAGTCCGTCTCCATCTCACCCGGGCCATCACTGCGGCTAATCCAGTCTATAGCAGACGAGAATTCTGTCTCTGCGCTTGGCCCTCTTTCATTTATAGTTGAAATGGGCTTGAGGACCTGATGTGGCCTATTCTGGACTAAAACCCAGGGCATCTTTGGTCGGTCCCTTGCGTTGAGGCGCAGAAGGCGAATGTATCGAGTACCTTCTGGGAGGCTATGCTTACCGTCTCGTTGAACATCAAATACCATGCCCATATGAAAGGTGATTGAGCCCCGGGCGGTGGAGAAATCATGGTTGCGCCATAGCTCAAATGATGGATCCTTTACTTGACGTCGCCACTGCGTAACATCAACGTCCAAGGCCAGTCCGGATAATTTAATCACTCTTATGCCTGCCATATCGGCAACAGAGCCTAAAGGGGAACTTTCATTGCCATTGTGCGACATTGGCATACACGTTAATGAGTAGAACTGCCCATTTGGTCCTTGATACCATGCCTTGGGGTCAGGAAGCTCGAGGTCCTTGGCATAGCTTTGGCGATGAGTCCAGTACTTGAATGGATTGTAGGCGACTCCTCCAGGATAACTGAGCCACGCCCAGTGAGGCCATTGCTTGAGGGCCGATGAAGGGGAATTTAAGTCGCTCATCAGAGTAGGATTCGTGGATTCGTGCCTCCAGAGCAGCGCTTTGAGGAAGTTCTCTTCGTCGATGGGCATAGCATGGATAAACTCGACCTCGTGTAGTTTAGATAATCGAGCTTGTAAGCCCTCAAATGCCCGGAAGCGATCGCTAGGAAAGGTAAGGTTGCGATGAGAGTAAAGAGTGGCACAGTTCTGGTATGTATACCTCAAACTGTGTCGCTGGGCCGCTATTGGTAGTGGGAGATCATACTCTGCCCATTCATCATGAGCTTCGGGGTCATCATCAAGGTCGTGTGCCTTAGTATGGGGTCGGGCCCAACTTTCTTTCGTGGTCATCTCGCCGCAAACAAAAAAGACCTGTTGCTTGCCGAAAAGCACTATTCTTCTGGAAAGCAAATGCTCTTGCATCGTCCAAGCTCGCGTTTCCCAGGGAGAACTCTCCATGATCAGCCTGAGGTTCATCAACGAGGTACTTATTTTCAAGCCTCCAGGTAACTGTTCGAAATATTGCTCGACATTTCTTGGGGATTTGTAGCTGGACCCAGGTAGTCCTCCGTCGACACCTGACTCGAGTGACACTATGGTGCAGATACTGCTGGAGTAGATCTGATCCATCTGTGAGATTTGCTGTGCTTTGATGTCAGGTTCATCTTGGGGAATGCATAAAGCGTCAATCCAGATGTATCGCTCTCCTAGGCGCCTCGTGAAACTAATGGCGTCTTCAAAAGTTTGAGGAAGGCTTCCTTCGAGAAGAGCAATTGGCTGGCTATCCACTGGACATACGCCGTCGCTCACATGATACGACTCGGATCCCAGCGCTTTTTCCTCAAAGGTACGTGAGGCCGCGTCTCCCCAGACATAGGAGAGAGTGATGAAGGGTACGCAATGCAGTGTTTGCACAATCAGGCGAGACTCGACATCAATCAATCTTAGACATGACCGAGAAAGTCCATGCAGGGAGCTGCTCGCGATTAATTGCTGCTCGTTACAAGATTGATGTTTCTCTCGGCACGTTTCCAACCACGTTTTGATCCGCTGGCAATCTGCATACTTGGGGTGAACGAATTGAATTCCACCAAAGGCGATGTGACGACTAACTTTCTGACCATTGATCCGTGTTTCGATCCAGCCCAAGTCCTCCTGCTGCTGCAGCGTGAGCCAAATCCGAAGTCTTTCTTGGGTTGATTTTGGATCGCTGGTCATCGATTGTCCATCCTGGGGGATGAGAATGCCCGCCTGGCAACTGGCGCAGCAGTTCTTGTTTCCGTCACGAATGACCCTCCACAAAAATCGGCAGAAAGGACAAGTACTCCTAAAGGCCAGATCTTTCGTAAAGTTGAAATAGAGAATTCTGGTGGGATGAGGGCGTTCGGCAGAAGATACAAATGGCTTCAATGGCTCCAGGATTTTTGCTGCCTGACAGTCGCTGCACAAGCGGGTACCAACAGCTTGCTCAGCCAGGGCATGCTCCAGTGCATCGTATTCTCGTCGATATTCAACTTCTAGACTCATGTTACGGGAAACTTGCATGGGAAATATATAAATGAAAAGAAAATGAGGACTTTTGTAGACGTGATAATGTAGCAGAAACAACCAAGGGCGGAGGCAGACAATGCCCTACTACTAGGTATTGGGGTACTACATCCCTGCTAACTACCCTGCAGAGGAGTGGCCGCGCTTCAACCAGGCTGATTACTGGTTAGCCAAGCGCCTAAAAAGAACCTAGCTGGTTAATTTTAGAACACTGATATCTTTGAGTAGTTGCCAAAGGTAGATGGCAATGTAACGAGAACCTAATGCTATTCCTAAATATATTACAATCTCTATAATAAATATTTGCTTCTAACAATAGACCTAAGTCTCTTAATTAGTTACTCTGCTCATTTAGCATAGTAATTTAAGGGAATTATATAGTAGCTAGAGAGGTAGCTGAACCTGTTGTCGGGGAATTGCCTACCTTGTCTTAGGCCGAATCTTTAGAGACCCCAGAACTTGGCCTTTTAAATTTAGCCCTATAAACTAAACTCCGAGGGCTTGGCGGTACGGACATTATATTATCAATGACATTCTTTGTAGAGAGTGTGTCTCAGGGCCGAGGGTGATTGTAGTATAAGAATGGCCACGTATTTATAAGTAAGATCCTATTCTGTCCAGTAACAGTTATACTATTCCTAGGGGGATAAGGATTATATAATTGTAATAGAAAATTTATATTAAATTATATAAATAAGTCAGTCTATATTTAAAAATAAATAAAGTTTTAGTAAAACTAAATGTAGTATAAATATAATACTATTATAAAATCAAGCCTGTTTATATTATCAGTCTTGTGCTTTAAGGCGGAGTTGGCGAACTACTTATAAATAAGGCCAGCCACCCAACAAGGCAGACTGCATAGTGGCTGCAAGACGGTCGGGCAGCATAGCAAATTAAATCGCACAATAAGCGGTGAGATGTAAGATTGAAAATAACCTTGCTGCCTAATGAAAAGCAAGGCAGAAAGGGTCAGCTTGAAATAAATATATCTGCGAGTTCACCTTAAATTTTGCAACTTCTCTTTAGCTTTGCAATAACCTAGAACTGCTTCCCATACGCTATTTCAACAAACTGTTCTACAGCATGAGCTTCTACCAGCCCCCGAACGTCGATGAAAATGGTAAGTAGCATGACTACACAACGTTCTTCTGGAGCTAAAGTGGGTTGAATTAGACAATCAGGCGCCTGAACTTGCGGAGAGATCCCGGTTGGGCTCGACAGGCGACAGTCATGACATGGCTACGGTCGAACCATCTATCCAAAACAGCTTTATAGTCGGATTCGAGCTAGATACCAAGATGTCGCGTCGAGATAAACGGAAGAAGCGTTCGAAGAAGGGCTACGGCGACAAGGTTGGTAGCCATGACAGAGCTGGCGAAGATAGCCGAAAAGGCATTTTCGACGGCCTTAGATACCCACAGGAACTCAACCCACCTAAGAGGTTCCCATGCCCGTTCTATCAGTACAGTCCAACGCGTTACTATAAATGTTCCTCGTTTCGGCTTCATCGCCTCTCAGATGTCTCGCAGCACATTGCCAGAGCGCATGTGCTGAGGGACGATGTTGCCGAATCAGATCCCAGCATCACACCCGCCAAAATATGCGTTTACTGTACATGGTGCCGCCAAGAGTTCCATGGACCGGGTGCTGAGAGGAGGCTACACGACCATACGTCAACCTGCGATGCCCGCAAACGACCAAATACTATTGAGGCAACGGGGGTCTTACTGCCTAAGGAGCTTGATGACCTGAGCTCAGCGTTAGCTATGGTCATGGGCAATACAGCAAAGTGGAACGTCATATGGCATAAGTGTTTTCCTGAGACACCACCGCCGCCTCCAAATGCTGAGATAGCTGCTTCCCAACCAGAAGCGCGGCGAATACTACAACGTCTAGTATCGTCTTCTGCAGCCCCTTGGTCAACTCCAGAGGTCAGGCAGTCCTGGATTGACGGGACCCTGAGAGCAATCTACAATGGGTCACCTTTTAGTGATACCGAGCCTCAAGTCACCGATGCGAGCACTATCCCCTCTACTCTCTGTTCAGATACCTCGGACTCTGAGGAAAGTACATTCGGTGACCTAGATCATGACTGCTTCATTGCCCCTGAGTCCTCTGTTGGTTCGTGTGACATGGGCCAATGGACTCGACCTCTCAAGATTGCAATTCAGCATGTTGACCACGACAGAGTTCATGTTATCTTGAGGGACTCCTTTGATAAAGTTGCTGTTGGCGAGTATTCGTGGCTGTTAGAGCTGAAAGCATTGGGTCTTTCGGCGGACGAAATCGCCGATGAACTACTGGAGAGGTCCCAATATGGTCCATGGATATATTCCAAGATCAATGTGCCCGATGTGGGCACGTATCATCATCAGTTTCATATCCCGGACTGTCTTCATAGTTGGAAAGAGGATGAGGAAATGCCGAAAGTATCCTCTCAGTCAAGCGAAGCTCGAATGAGTCTCGAAGGCGACTCCGAAAACTCAGTCCGTGAGACAATCGAGTACTTATGTGGTATTGGAGGGGTCAGTCCTATGCCTGATGGGTCGCCCAGTCTCCAGTTTGGGTCAGTGTTTTTTGAAAACGCTAAATCAACTTCAATCGTCTCATTGACGAATAACGAATTAGTTCGAGCTGTTCCGGATGTTTTGCAGAATCTGGAGAAGGCCATCGGTGCCCTTCAGCAGGTCGGTGGATGTTGCGACTCCTTCACCTTTCTCGCAAGACAAGAATCCGTGGTTGAGCTGAAACGAACGGATCCTCAGAAAGCATCATTCCTGGAATCACTAGTCCCCCTCGTAACGTCGGACGACAGTCTCAAGGGTTCACATGCGCAGTTCTTAAGCTCGCTAACAGCCCAATTCCTTTCTCTTGCTTTCGCTCTTTATGCGCAAGGACATTGCGAGCCCTTCAGGCCATTCTTCCTAGACACTTCCCTAAAACGTATACTGCTCATCGGAAACCAGATTTGGGGTCCTACTTTCTCTGGGCCCTGTATACTCGCTTCTCCCATAGAGTTGAGCTGCTTTGGTGGGATGGTTCAGCGCAGATTGTTTGCCTTTCAATATTTTAAGGCCTTCGATAGGTCAAAGGTATTCTCTGATCCTGATACGAAGTTCGACTTGAAAGCTCGCCCTGAAGATTTACTTGATACATGGGGTCCTGGAGATTTCATTGTTCCAAAGGATGACCAAGAAAACCTCCACGCAATCTCCATTGGTGGTGGCCTGATTACCTCCGCCTCGACAGAAGTGGAAAGCCAACAATTGCCTGTTTTACACTGGAGCCGTGAATCAGGAGACAAGACAGAAGTCACTTCAACCTTCCCTCGCCATGAAAAGATGGTCATCGGCTCAAGAGTCTCGATAAACCAAACATGCAGAATAACTTCTCAAGAACAAGTTCGGAAGTCTATTCCATGGTTGAAAGAGCTAGGGACATTCCCAAGCTACTGGGAAGTGTCTGAGAGGCAGCTAGGACTTGGATTGCAGGCCGGAAACGGAGCTGTGGGAACATTGAACTTCGCCCAGACTTGGGTAAAGAGACTGGGTCAGACCAAGAAGTCCAACATCCTCGCCAAGAGATCCCTTTCCATCGCCGATCTAGAAGGGCCTTTCGCTGTGCAGGTTAGCTTCTGTACTGGTATCGCCCGACGGGTACAGCTGCGAGAACTCCTGGCCGATATCTTACCTGTTTACGTTGCGGATCTCGCTACGCAGCCCTGCAAATGGAAGAGACTTCAAGATTGCAACATCTGCACGATATTGAGAGATAATGACTTCAGAACACGTTACCAAAAGCTGGATCGTGAGCTGCAAGCAGAGTTTGAGACTCTCGCTATCGCCGTCCTGTTTCTACTGCAAGACACAGGTGTAGATAGGAAGGGTGAGAATTTCGTAGTTGGTTGCGTCCCCTCAGGGTCAGCAGTTCAATGCTTCAAAATCCCCATCGAGAAGGAGAGCTTCTGGGCCCGAATACTTGCCGACTCTGAAGATGTAGCGACCTTCGCTTACGTGGCGACGAGTTGCTTTGAAACGGACAGGGTAAGATGCCGAGGCCCAAAAGAACAATGGAAGAACGCAACAGCCCTCTTCTCCACGGCTGTATCACTGTGCCATGACCGCATAGTCGCGCAGGGAACAGTAGCACAGCAGACAAGGTGGGCTCTAAAGGACTCAGAGGCGTATCTATTGGGGCGAGTTGACGGACCTCTACTCGTGCGAGTAATCCGACCGAACATCCAGGATGAGCCCGAATTGCTAGTCTCAATGAGCACAATTATAGCCCCGTTTTTGAGAAGGTGGAGCAGGAAGCAAGGTTATAAGAGGCCGTGGAGGTTGAGAGAAAGCAGAGCGATAGACCATCAGCATCATATGGCTGAGAGCGTTGTTGTGACCACTGACTTTGAGAATTCGTGGTGAATGAATGAAAAGATGCAATTGGTTCTCATGTTTTCGGTTCATCTGCTTGTATCTGGGGCGGGATGGCAGGATATAGAACGGGAATAGTCCGATAGAGGTTTGATAAGACGAGGCAGCAAACCGCTGTACGTTTCTGACATTTTGAACATCCTGAGGCCGTGTAATATAGCCCCAGAAAGACAGGTTTTCAGTCTCACTCAGGGCTTAATCCTCGAATTGGAAATGCCTGCTGAAAATCTCTATACAGTCAATGACAATATGCGTAGCTTAACCTCATTCTATCTGCCGAGCCGATCTACCTACTGGTCACGTGCGGGTCTGGTGATGCCCCTCCCTTGCCTCAAGCATCCGATCAATTATATCATCACCGTCCGAAAGTAACCCCATTTCATGCCTTATAACCAGTTCTTCCTCACTCTGATGTCACATACAGCCGCAAGCCACATATCATTTTCCTTTTAAAACTGTTTCATTCTTATGTCATAGCCAAATCACCAATTTTTCACTTCCCCCGCCTCCAGATCAAACCCAAAAAAGTAAAAAAGCAAAAAAGCACACCACAACGCGTCATGCCATTGCCAGAACCACGCGAGCTCACTCCTCGAGTCTGCGAGTTAGCAACATGTAGCGAGGCCGATACAGATCTTCTGAAGCGCTGCTCAAGCTGCAAGGCGGTGTACTACTGCGGAGCATCCCATCAAACAGCTGACCGAAGCCATCACAAAAATGGCTGCACCATCATCAAAAAAGCACGCAAGGCGGTAGAGAAGGAGGAGCAAGAGCTTCGAGACCATCCGGGAGATATGTTTACCCCTCCGAATATCTTTGAGAACGGCGTTGGGCATTTTTGGGGTATCCATGAGACGCGTGCGTACATGCGTGCGAGATACCATATGGTCGACGTGTTGCTCCAGGTTTATGGCGCACCAGGCGGGAAGATCGATGCTGTTCAAGAGGCGTTGGATCATCTCCTCGATATGCTTCGTCTTTGTCGGGGCGACAACATGGGTGTGAGGGATCTTGTGCCGCATTTGTACATCCGCCTCAACAGGGATCAGGAAGCCTACGATTTCGTCAAGTGGTACGCGACCACCGGCTCAGAGTCCAAGTATGATTGGGGCGACATGGATCAACCATATCTCGATATCAGGGGCGCGGATGTTTTGGAGGAGCCATTGGAGACTTGGTCGAACGGGAAATATCTCAGCTTGGGCCACGTTGCAGCTGTGACGCTGATCAAAGTTAGGATCCTGCTTGACCTGCAGTCTGCTCAGAACGCCGCAAGGGCTCTCAACGGTACAATCCCACCAGAAATCGTGGGACTCATCCGCAGTGAGCTCGTCGGCAGTGCTGTGGCGGCACGTCCGGATATTCTCCTGGGTAGCACAGAACATCTGTCTAAGCTCATCAAGAAGGTCAAGGACCAGATTATCAAACTTTACAGATCTGTGAACGAGTATAACCCTCACTTCTGGCGCTTGATGTTGAGCAGTCCAGTTTCGGCATCTTCGCAAAGACCTGGGATGTACTCACATGAGACGAAGGAGGAGGCTTGTCTGATGATTGGTTATTGTCTTGCTTCCTGGGTTGAGACTCCCGGGGCATTTCAGTTAATGAAGGATTTGAGCCAGACTGTTTAGAGGACTGGGTGTTCGGTTTTTGACATCGTTGGGTTACGTCAAGGCTATCAGGCTGTATCATAGGTGTTGCATTATATCGTTAAATTCAAATTCTATTAGTATTTGTTAAATAGCTGAGCTAGATGTGTCATGTGCAGTTGAGGCTTGTGGCATTTGAACTCTGGTACCGTGCAGGTTTATTTACTGTGTAGGATGAGAATACTTCCGCCGCAATGACGGAGATCACGATAACTCACGGCATAACATACGTTAGCTTCGAAAATGAGGCTAAGCAGTAGCTTGCTTCATTCTACAATCATAGAAGACATTCAGCCGGGAAGTGGGAGTATGTTTGATTAACGCCCGGTCGCACGAACTCCGCCGTTTACGGACGAGGATCGGGCTGTACAAGGCGATATCGGAAAGCCAAAAGCTATCTCGGGTGTTCGTTCCGACGTTTCCCCGACTGATGGGCATTGAGTCGTCTTCAACTTAAGCTTATCCATAGACTTTGCAGAAGCTGATTTGTAAATCGAATCCGGACCTTGGAACACCCAACGCGCGATCTGCCTTCCTAGGAGCCAATTTTGGATAAAGACTGTTTACTTGGTATGGTCGCGGGACCCATGGGACCCTTTCTGGTCAGGTACGAACAAAAGTCTAGTTAGGATAGACACACTGTTTCTCAAACGTTGAGATTTGAGCAAGCGATAGTTCAGCTCAGCTTTTGGTCTGAGAGATTCGTCCTCCAGTCGGATAGAATTTCTCTCAATTGGAATGCTTCCAACATGATTGACCACTTACGGGTCGGCAAAGTTTCTCTTTTGTCGTCATTATAAAGTAAACAAATCTACTGCGCTAAGACTACGTTATCCCAACGGCCTAGATCTAACTAGCCCCTGGCCCCTTGTTATGACCGCATTATCTTCTTCAAAGTCCGCAGAAGGCCGCGTGGGCGTGCGGACTTGGCCTTCAAGCTCAGATGCGAGGCCTGGCATATATTTTTAAGGATATAAAAAGACAAAAGTTTCTAACATGCCCATGGTAGTCCATCATTCTTGCAGTGCTCTTAATAGTTTGCGAATTCACCTGGAATTTGTTTCAATTAAGTCAACCAACATACACTCAAGGAAACAACGACAGATATGACGATTAAAGCCCCTGGCCCCGCGCTCTTTGCCGATAATGAAGGCAATGTTGTTGTTCGTCGTGACCTCCCGGTTCCGACGCCAGTAGAGGGCGAGATCCTGATAGAAGTTCTCTTCTCTGGTTCCAACCCTTCCGATCTCCGGATAGTGAACTATCTGGTTACCGCAACTTTGTCCTCGGATACGATTTTTGCGGTCGAGTCCTTGAATCCCCGGGGCTAAATGGTTCTGGATTCAAGGCCGGTGACATCGTGGCGGGCTATACCACCTATGAGGATTACCAACCCGTTCGTTGGGGAACCCATCAGTCGTACATATCCAGGCCGCCAATCGGCATGTTTAAAGTCCCGGGAAACTTGCCTCTTCCCGATGCCGCTGCGCTGACAACCGTCGTCCAAACTGCCAACGATGCTCTGTTTCACCAGTTCAAACTCCCGCTGCCGTCAAGTGGCCAGGGGCTTATTGAGGGTACACTGATTGTATGGGGTGGCGGAACAGCGGTTGGCATGTCCGCTATCCAGCTAGCACGTGCAGTTGGTGTTACGTCTATCATCACCACAGCGTCGGCTTCTCGTCACGGACTCCTCAAAGAACTCGACGCCACACAATGCTTTGACTACCATGACGAATCCGTGGTGCAGCAGATCAAACAAGCGGTGCATATGACTGGTAACACACGAATCTGGGGGTTCAATACAGCGGGTACCCCCGATTCGTCACGTCTTCTTTTAGATTCTTTAGCTGGCCTGGAAGGAGAAATTCAGTTTGCCTTTGTAGGCTTGATTGGCGGTAATCGTCCGGCAAGCGAAATGTGCCTCGCCGTGCGTCACCACAAACTTGCTTTTGATATCCCTGGAGCACCCGAGCCCTATGTGTTCCCAGCTAAGCCAGCGGAGGCGGAAATTATATGGAAGGCCACTGAATGGATTGTCGCTCACTATGGAAAAGAGTTTAGGCTACCAGGATTACGGGTCTTTGCCGAGAGGGCAGAAGAGGCATTGGAACAGCTCCAAACAGTAGCCACTCAGGGAGCATTTGGCAAGCTTGTGCTAAAACATCCCCTTGAGTGATGCGTGTGACCCACTGTCTTGGACCAACTAGGCTAGTAGTTCTACTGAAATAATGAGAAAACCCCTTCTACCTGTAATTGCTTAAGCTCCTGAGCTGCTACTTATCGGCTCCTGTCTTGCCTTAACTCAAAGCCGGTAACTTAGGTTGGAATAAGCCTTGCCAATCAGTCGGGAATATGCTGTGTCGGGTGACTGTCTATTTATGTGATCGACACGAGTCGTCCAATTATATGCCAGCCTTTCTTTCAGCATTTCCTTGCGGGCGGCTAATTGCTGCTAAAAATATACAAGCTGAATGCTGGCGGTCTTGGCGTTGAGGATAGTCTGATAACATGAATGATCTCCCCGCTTCTGAAATAATTAGGTTCGTTATCTATGTGTGCAAGATCGCTTCTAACTATTAACTTCTCCAGACAAAGTCCTACAACGCGAGACCAGATATCATCATTATGTTGACAGACGCAGGCACTGCCGCTGACGGACGCCTGGCAGACCACCTAGACCGATTGGGCATTGAAGAAGAAGTCTGCCCAGAGTCTCAGCTGATACGCAACAACACAGAGAAGTTCATAGAAAGTGATGATGAGAACGACGATATGGGGACAATCTCGTACTACACGGGACGTCATATCTATCTTGCGAGACGCGAGATCGTCTTCGAAACAGACGAACTAGATATAGACATTTCTCAAAGCGTCTTCCTAGCACACGGGGATAATGAGATTCTTCAGCTTGATAAGCTTCCCTCCATGGTCAATGAATCCGATCTTATACAAAAACACGCCATCGAGATCATCAGAACAACGGAACCGATGACAACTGAGCGGTCTATCAGGTTTGGATACCTTGGCGATCAAGCAATAGATCTTTCCGAACTTCGGGAGCGGTGCTATGAAGCAGTTCAGGCTGCTTTCATGGCTGCGGACTCTGCCTGTGAGAGCCTCGCCGATCCTGAAGAGGATACTGGCTTAGATGGGCAGAAGCTAAACTCAGAGGAGATTTTGGCACTGGAAGAAGGAGCAGAGGCTAAATCTAAGCCAGATCAAGCCTCTTATTGCTGCTTCATAGCCCTTACCATGGCTGCGCGTGTGCTAGAGGCTTCAACAGCAAGGGAAATGGCTCAGAAGGTCTGCCGTGGTGCCAATTTGGATGATCTCATCTTTAACATCGAAATATTCAAGCCACTAACCCAAAGCGAACCATGGGAAGCGGATGTGCCTGATAAGCCGGGGTACCATCATCTGTATGCACTATTGGGGTGTCTCATGGCTACAGCATATGTCCACCAGTCCTTCGCTATTGAAACCTTCTATCTCGACCGAGCGATTGCCAACCTCGACATCGCAGTCCTGAAGATGCCGAACAACCCCTTCAAGGAATTTCGGCACTATCTACAAACGGTACAGAAGAAAGTACAGCGATTACAGGTCTTCTTTCAACGCGTTGAGATGGAAGATGACCAATCGATAAACTCCGTCCTCTGCGCTGTCTGCATACAGCTAATGCCTGTTATTGGATTTCATGAGACTAATTATCCGTGTCACAACATGGACTTTGAGTCGATTTGCAGGAAAGCCGTCCTCAGGTGCAGAGCCTGTACTCTTTTCAGAGATACCACCGCCTCGATGTACCCGCTATTCAAAATGTCGTGGCCAGAAATCGAGGAAATCAACTACTGCAACCGATCCGTTGGTCGGCGTTGGTTCGGAGAGACCGATGACCTCCTAGCTGACTTCTTGTGGGGTCTAGATGGAGCGCTCAGGATTGAGATTATTGCTCGCCGTGCGTACATGGAAGAGAAGTTCTATGCCACCTATGAATTGTACTGCTTACCAGGTAATAACCCAGCAACCTGGAGTACCAACAGTTTGCTAACACGGCTAAGGAGTTCCACCTCCTTGGAAAATCATTGGAACGGGAACACATGTTCAGCATGATGTTGCCTCGCCGGAAACATGGGATATGATACAAGGCTGGATCCGAGATTGTATCAATGACCACGGCAACTGCAAAGTTGTTAGCGAGGATCGACCGTTTCCGACTCGTGTAGTAGCTGTTGGAAGCGAAGACACAGAGCCTCATCTATTCATACCCAGGCCCGATGACCGCGGTCGATACATAGCTCTCAGCCACTGTTGGGGCGATGTGATGCCTCTGAGGACCACCAGAACCACATTTGCTGAGTTCTGCCAGAAAGTCGATTTTTCCCGGTTTCCGAAAACCTTCCAAGAAGCGATAATTGTTTGTCGGAGACTCAACATCCAGTACCTGTGGATAGACTCACTCTGCATCATCCAAGATGACGAGCGCGATTGGGCTGTTGAATCTCCCAAGATGTGCGATGTATATCAGAACGCGTACCTCACTATCGCGGCTGCCGCGGCACATAACAGTAGCGAAGGGCTCTTCCACCGACGACCTTTCAGTCTTAGAAAGTCATTCCTAACTGTCTCTAAGAATGACGGCAAGGTTGAAGAGGTTGAGATCTTCTCCCGACCGTGGGATTCGCAGTGCCATTGGCAGGATAGCATCGGCGATGGCCCATGGTGCCGTGACACCAATCCTCTTGACACAAGAGCTTGGACGTTACAGGAGCATGTACTATCACGCCGAATCCTCCGCTTTACCGCTCACGAGCTAGTGTGGCATTGTCGCACGGCGCATCGTTGCGAGTGTCGTCCAGGGTCACATGCAAACAAAGGGTCGCTCAGACTCATCAACCTAGAAGCCTTAGAATCGGGCAGGGAGTCCAATGATGACTCACGGATTCTGGAGCCATTCATCCTGTGGCTGAATATCATTGGTCCATTTACCAGCCGAGCTATCACCCGCGATACAGATCGACTACCAGCTGTCTCAGGAGTAGCTGCTGCACTTGCACCTTTCATAAAGGCAGAGTATATCGCGGGTATGTGGACAACTGAACTTGGGACGAAGATATGCTGGCACGTGGAAGAGGGACCAACTTCCAGGCATGAAACATACTATGCGCCGACGTGGTCTTGGGCCTCTGTCATAGGACCTGTGCGTACATCCGAGCTCTCTGGCATATGCGCACTGCCACAAACGAAAATAGTTGATGTACATCATACGCTAGCGACCCCAAATCCTTATGGCAGTGTTTCTTCTGCAACGTTGACCATCAGTAGCGTCCTATTAAATGTTTCAGTGTCGAAGCTGGATCCGCGGCCCGATGAAGGGACGCCTTTTCAGATACATCCCCACAACAGCTCACTTCTAGAGACGGATATGAACCTATCAATGGAATGCGTAGCATTTCCGGATATTTTGACGACTTCCGAAGAGGCTCCGGAGTTAGTGCCCGGGGACAGTCTCTGCTTTCTAATTCTTGGCTGCAAGGTGTACTGTCAAGGATTTGACATCATGGTTGGGATCCTGTTAAGCCAGATTCCCACTGGCGAAGAGCCTATTTCAGACCTTAAGTACCGAAAGGTTGGCACTGGGGAAATTAGACTAAAAGATTGTGATGAAGACGAAGAAGAATTCAGGGAGAAAGCAGTTGACGGGCTAGGCTGGTATATGGCACATCATCTCGAGCGTCAGGGCTGTGTAGCGTCAGTGGTAGTGGTGTAGTAGTACAACTGGCACTTATGTCTCTTTGATCTCTACGCTTTACGGATTTGTGGCTCATATTTCAGGACTCCGTCGATTAGCAAATGATATGGCAACAGGAGGATAGCTATAGCCCTCCCAGCATCATTGTTTAGAAGACCTGGTCTAATATTAGTCTAAACTCTGATGAACGTGGCGTCCCGTCCCCAGCCCCTCTATAACTCAACTAGAACCTAGAACGCGGATCGAGTTCGAGCTTTCTATGTTTGAGTTAGTATGGGCATTTCAGCTCCGCCCCAAACCGCTTGGAAAGGGCCAAAAACAAACGTACCAAGATCTTTCGTTCGACTTCCGTCACAGAGCGATGAAGCTCCCCCGCAATTTGTAGCTTTTTCTCCACGGGGAGTAATCTATACCTCTCGCAGAGGTCTCCATCTATAACCCCCTTGGCTGGCACGTAGTAACTGCGATACATCAAGTGGTCGCGGCCAACAGGTGACGGGTCCTGAGCACGCATCTGCGCCTCTAGTGCAAGGAAGAAATCGGCGTCCTCGCGTGTGATAAAGGGGATGAGTGCGCCGATCGTGCCCTGTAAGCCGCTCCAGACGATGACATCCTGCCCGCCCACAACGAGGCTGGTCTTGGTGATGCTAGTCGGTATATCTTGGGTAAAGAAATGGGCCACTGAGTCGAATCTTGTTGGTGCCCCATGCAGATGCTGCAGGGCATTGGTGAGGCGACTCCCACCATCTTTTTCCTCCTGACTTGCTTTGTCGGAACATCGCACAATCCAGAGGTTACCGAATTTATCACCCCCAGCCACTGATTCAGAGTCAATCATTGCCGTACAGGTTGTCCAGCGTGCAACTGTATCATCAACGAAAGGAATTAGCTTCTGAGACTCATGATCGAACATAACCATCGTCACGCCTTGCTGGATATCCCCGACGACGATACGGTTGCCTTGAGTGTTTAGAGAGACAATCAGTTGCGGCGCCACCTCAACTTGGACCTTTTGAAGCAACTGCTTCAAGCCCAGATCATAGATTCGTAAGTCCTTGCCAATTCCTGCGGCTAGCCGACCATGGAAAGCCACAAGCGCCATCGGGGGCTCCTCCACTTTGGTCTTGTGAATGAACTCCAGCCCCCTCCCGTTTTGTTGGAAGCGGTATACATGGATGTAACCCTCCGAGAACTGCCTGGGATTAACGATCATGTCCTTCCCAGTTCCAACAAGCAGGAAGCTCTCACCATCCTGGCCAGTGAATGGAACCACCGCCATACTCATAGCAGCTTCGTTGCCTTCAAGTTCGATCTTCTGGAGCACCTTTTCGCCAATGGGATCCACAACACTTATGCATGAGGCCCATCGGCCATGGCCACGCGGATAGCCAAACTGTTCCGGTGGGAGTAGTCTGGTATCTCCTTTAGCTTGGCCTTCAGCTGCCGCCAGCAGCTGTGTACGCAGTTCAGGGCTCAGCGTGTTGTTATCCGCTTCGATTGTGTAGAAGTAGGGCTCGTGAGGATGCTTAACAAAATGCCGGGGTGTGTAGGTAAGAGCCAGAGACTTTCGGACCATGTTATCAGATAAGTTCTCAATGGAGAATATGCTACAGTTGATGTTAGCAAAGTAATAAACAAGATTGCAGTCGCGGCTCTGTAGAGTAAGGCTCTGACGTATGGAGGAAGAGAAAACGTACCGAAGGATGTTGGCACGAATGGCGATGATACCCTCCCCGCACTGTTGACTTCTGAAGCTCCATGCCCACTGTAGCTCGTCGCAATCAAGAGGCGTCATCATGAATCCTCTTTTAGGGTCGGTATACCCCAGCCAAGGCTTAGAGCCAAGGGCCAAGATACAGGTCTGTCCCCTGACTGTTACCTGGAAGAGCTTAACAGCCCTCAGACCTAGAAATCTCGTCTGCGTGTCTGATAGCGCTCCTGTGATTTCATCTAGTCTGGTTCGCAGATAAACTCCAGAGCTCAGACCGATGTGAAGGTATAATCCAGAGCTGCCGGACAATGGATCATCCATCGCCATGATGCTTAAAGACGAGGGTACCGCTGTCAGCGCTTGCAAAGACTTACTCTCGAGCGTGGAATCTGGGTCCAAGCTGAGGATTCTAACGGTGCATTCTTCGCATCCCACTGCTAATATTGGGCTCCGGAGTCTCCCTTCAGGGACCGGCCCCAAGGTGAGGCATGTTATGGTGCTAGATATCCTTTTCTTCTCGGCGTACTCAGCAAGTGACCCGTCGCTGTCTACTTCGAAATAGACAATTTCTCCTGAGCCCAGTGCTACTGCAATCTGTTGCTCATTTGTAGTAGCAGCTACAATACTTCGATGCTGGGGGACAGTCCAATCGTTGATCTCCCGGACACGGGTATGTCGTATCCCTTTAGGGTGGATTTTAGGGTTTAAAATACCTATAG